>BGPR01002226.1:21279-37356 GCA_013235015.1 Araneus ventricosus | reverse complement strand
CAAATCTTTGAAAAGCATCTACACCAGGGGTTTCAAACTCAAATGCTATCACGGTCCAGATCTAAGCTTATGACTCAATTTTTTGAAAAGCATCTACACCAAGGGGTAGATGCTTTTCTACACCAGGGGTTTCACACTCAAATGCTGTCACGGGCCACATCTAAGATTATGCGGTCCGCAAATTCTTTTTATAGAAACATAAATTTATTTCTAAAACACAATATTAGAGAAGAAAAAGGACCTCTCTAACTTCTGGCATTTCTTCTCTGTTCATAACTGGTCCGCAGAAATTAATTTCTAAATTGATCCAATAATTATGAATCTGATAGGAGACTTGTTTCGTATGATACGTGAAAGTAATTTCTAGGACCGATAATTACTTCCAAACATGAAAACATTTCCATATCCCAATTTTAAAGAGTTTTTAAACCAGGCAGGCAAATGTTTCTAAAATTTAGGCTTTCCAACGTCACCGAATTTTGCTTTTAAATTTAAACAGCACTGGATCTCTTCACCTCCATTTGCTTATTTGTGCGTTACCTACTGCTAAAACATTCGCTGTTATTGGTTGGGGAAATGGCGCGTCGTTGTAATACGACTGATAACCGAACATTGGTGAACTGTGTGGCTAGTGTTTCATAATTTTGTATGATTTAGATTTTTAAAACTTTAGCTACGAAATTTTTTGTAAACATTCTGTTAAAAATTGTCATGTTTGGTGGTTTGCAAAGATACAAGTCGCGGGCAGCATGAGGTCCGCAAGCCGCTGGTTTCACACCCTTGATCTACATTGCCTGGCAATAAAAGTCGCGACGTGAACTGAAACATTCATATTCTAAAATGACACAGAACACCTGCGTATTGAAACATTTCCATAAGTTGTCGCCCATTACCTCCTTTAAATAGTGAAGATGCAGCGTGAATCGTATCTTTTCAAAGTAATAATTACGGAAAGAGTTATATACGGTCACGAGAAAGGATGTGTGCAAGAAGTGTCAAATTATTGGCCTGTATGAAGGCAGAAATCCTATAAGGAGATAGTTGAAATTACCAACATTTGTTTGGGTACTGAATCAAGAGCATGGGGGTTCGTTCACGCACTTCATTTGGGTCTCGGCTATTTCGTGACCTCAAGAAATGCGAAGGCATTAAATGCTTAATTTTGTTTTTAAACCATCCCAGAACTTCTAATATACTCTTTATAACGGCCTGTTTCATCTCTGTCCTGATGTAATGAAACAATTGCAAAGATTACTTAAGCTTCAGAATTATTCCATTTATATCACGATCGACAACAATGAAATGAATCGATGATGATTCTCCGGTATCAAGGATATAAATCTCTGAAAGCCATTGATCAAGATCATCGCCTTTCGATTATAACTGTGATCCACACGATTCCATAATGGTATTTTTCCATGTTTGAATATGCTAGTTTTGAGAAAATAAATACCAATCTCACTCGAAATTATGAGATTGGTATGCCAAGTAGAATTATTCGTCAGACATCTTTGGTATGTCTGTGTTGATAATTCCAATGTTACAGGAGAAAGAGTTCTCTGGAAATGTTGAGTAAGAAGTTAATTCTGCTAAATGTTCAGATTGCATCATACCTCCCATTTACATCGTTCAATAAGCAATTCTCGATAGAGATCGAATAAAAGATGACAAGATAAAAAATATGCCTCAAACACTTACGGATAAAAATTATTTTCATTTTTTTCCACATTTTGTGTTTTCGTAAAGAATACGTTGCTCACCCAGAGTTGTTTTCAGTAAACTCGTGTTTTCGCTTGTTCACAAAGGTATGTCTGGTGCACTCATTCGAAATGTCTTCCACAAGGGAACGTACTATAACCCAAATTCGCTGTGGGAAAAAAATTGCAGAAAAGAAGCGAAAATTGTGTATACATTCATCATTGTGTATAAGATTTAAGCAGGAAGTGAATCGGTATCATATTTTATAGGTATTATAAAATACTATTTTGTTCAGAATCCTGAGAACGTATCCTGTTCTGTTACACGTAACATGAGTAAACTTATTGTGTACAATTTAAAAGTTGCGTCTCGGGTAAAAATTATGGCAATAGCTGTTAAGAGGAAGGTCAGGTAATTTATTTGGATACTGAGAATTAGCAGTTCAAGGTACTATTTTAGCAAAAGAGTGGAAGCTACACCTTGCAGTGCCAAGAGGAGGGAGCGCCAAAACTTCATGAACATTTTGGTTCCACCTACTTCCTAAAGAGAAAAACAGTGGGAGCGCGAACCAAACATCTGATAACCGAGCAGTTAGATTGATGATCTGTCGGAAGAAATCTCGATCACCTGTTCAGGAACGGGGGAGCACCTAGAAATAAGGATGAGACACATCTCAAACCAGATCTGCGATCGCAAATCGAACGATCATGGGAAAGGCACTTGAAAGCTTCACTCTCCCATTGCGGACGGCATAATGGCAAGATTTAAATAGTAGCTCGAATTTCAGATGTATGCAGACTGGCAAATAAAAGTATAGAATATGCAATATTCTAAAACGTCTCTAATTCACATTTGTAAAGATCTACCTGCACTCTCGGAAAGAGAGAAATTAAGTTAGCATTTTCATGTTCTAATGTCGTCTCTTCGTGTTGCTTAAAAACATGAAGGATTGAAATTCTTTGCGTTATACATTTGAAGGAGGTATTGGGAAGATACTTCTCACATCCCAAATCCTAAAATTTGGAGTTTTTGCTTTCTCCTCGTTGCCTTCAGTCAACAGACAGTAGAAAGGCGGGAAATGCATGACAATTTGTTTCTCTATTTCGGAAGAACTTTCGACGTTTAGCGGAAGATATTACGACGCCTTCGTTCACTCTCAGTAAAAGCTAAATCTCTGGCAATAAAAGAAATTTTAAGTTACTATAAAAGAGCTTTAACAGTTATAAAAGCTTTAACTTTTGTAAAAACACATGGATAAAGCATTTGATGAAACAATAAATTAGTTTCATTTTTATTTTATAACAATAAAAGCATTGTTGGAATTTGAGTTTAACATGAATTTTGAAACGTTAATTACAGTTAGAGAAAAATTGTATAACAATTAAATACATATCATTAAAAAGATAATAGTGTGCTATTTAAGGTCATGTAAAAATAATTTTTGTACCGTAATTATTTCAGATGTTATTGGTGAAAAACGTTTAAAAATAGCCTAATTTTTGCTATTTAATTAAATAAATAAAAATCTAATTCGAATTTTAAAATAAATTTTACGGCGTTAAACTCCCTCTTGAGATAATTCATCAATGTGCCAAATTTGGTCGTCGTATGTCAACGGTGTGAACGTGCATAAAGAACCAAAACACGAACAAACACACACATGCTTTCCTCTTTTATATATATAGATTTTTAAAACTTAAGTTATGAGCTTCCAAAATTTTTCGAATCCATGCATATTATTCATTTCTAGAATCGGTTAGTTATACTCTATTCTATCAGGATATAATTGAAACACTGACATTTTGATAGTAAGAAAAATCTCAGTTCCCTTAAAATAAATATTAATATCACTTTAGGAAGTATAAAAAATCAGAATATTCATGCCTAATTCAGTTATCTTCCTCTTGTCAATCTCCGTAGCAATCGCATTGAAATTTAGCCAATTCAAGTTACAAATTAGTAGGACAGTCGACCAAATATTCATCTTCATAGCAGTTTTATTTCATTCATCTATTTTCTTCGTATAATAATATTTTAAAAGCTGTCATTTTGT
This sequence comes from Araneus ventricosus, assembly GCA_013235015.1. Taxonomy (NCBI): domain Eukaryota; kingdom Metazoa; phylum Arthropoda; class Arachnida; order Araneae; family Araneidae; genus Araneus; species Araneus ventricosus. The sequence goes on along the minus strand of BGPR01002226.1, from coordinate 33,605 downwards.
TGCCATTCTGCGTAAAATAAATTTCAAACAGAAAAATAATACAGTGAAACCTGTTAATAACAATACTGTTTGTAAAGATAAATCTACCTTTAGCGATATTTTCTTGGCGCCAAATCTTGTACCAAATTTTATCAAAATCGCCAAGACAGTCAATCGGCCTATTTGTTACATGCATTTTGGAGACTTTGCCCCACTCTACCCTGAGGCACTGCGTTAAAGATTATTTATCCCTCCTATACTTCAAGTTGTTAATGAGGAACATGTGTAGCAAGTTTCATCAAGATCCCTTTAGCCGTTCGGAAGCGATGCTGGAACAAACATAGATACGTTGAGTTTTATATATCTTTGTAGGAAGTGATTATTTGCAGGTACACTGTACCTGCGAATAAAACGTTGTTTGCAGGTGTACTGTACTACGGATTGCTTGCAGGTATTTTCATATTCAATATGCTTCTGTAGAAATTTTAAAATGTTCATTTTGTACTTGAAACGTTCTTTTTGAGTTATTAAAAGAAATATTAATGCAACTTTGTGAGTATTTTCAGTATCTCATCGGAGACATGCGACGTTTTTTTCACATTTAATTTGGTTTTGATAGCTGATTTCTAATTAATTTGATTGAACTTGGTAGAGAAAATATGTTTACTTATTTTTCAGTCATGAAATTAAACCTCATGGCAAATTATAAATAAAAACCAAATCTCTGATCCTGATGAGCTCGAAAGACCTGAAATGTCTTAGGAAATCTTAAACTTCCCTTTGTAGTTGACGGAAACCCCAAAGTCAATAGTTTGAATCTGCTATAATCCCATTTACAAAATGCGAATGTACATTGAAAAAAATTCTGAATTATACGTCGTTAAAAAATTTAACAAACGGTGAGAAGCTAAAGAAAGAAACTAAATGACCCCGTACCTCATTACCTCACGGTCGAGTGGCATGTTTATAAAGTGTCTGAGTGCCAACCGAAGGGTCATGGGTTCGAATCTGGGCAGCAAGTTGCGAGAGATTTTTTTCTGTGCTCGCAACTAATTAAATAATGTGTAAGAATTTGGATTTTCACTAATTATGTTTAAAACCTATGACAATAAATGCAATATTTTATTAGATTTTGCTCTTTTTTTTAACCTTGTTAGTTTTCAAGTTATTTTAAATAACTATATTCTTACTCCCTTTCCGCTACTCAGTGCTTGCATGTGATTTAATTTGAAAATATGTATGAATATTTTCTTTGAGGTCTCTTCAATTACTCCTATAGAAGAAGAATAAATTGAACAGAATGTACACTGCCTAATAAATAGCGTTTTATCCAAAGATACAATTATCTTCTAATCCCATTATCCAAAAATAGGTAGAATTCGATAATAAACAGCATCTCTCTACCTCAAATTTTAACAGTGTATTAAAAACAAACGTTTAAATATTTGTAGAAATGAGTAAACGGTTTGAATGTAAGTCCAGCACTTAGAAATTATGTCTATAATTATATTTCAGGATCTTTTTAAAATTTTTAAGATTAGAGAAAAATTTACAACTCATTATTTATTCTTAACAGTAAATAACATTTTATTTGCAGATATTTTACCCGTTGAGACTAATTCCACTTGATCTGGTATAATTAACAAAATTCATGAGTCAAGAACTCAAAAAGGAAGCCAACAACACTCACTTTTCCTCAGGCGGTCACCCTCCCAAGTACTGACCGCGTCCGATGGTACTTAATTAGGGTGATCTGGCAAGAACCAGATATTGGCTCCCTCTACCTGCAAATAACGTTTTATTCGTAGGTACTGTACCTGCAAATAACGTTTTACTCGCAAGTACAGTACCTGCAAATAACGCTATCCATCTTTATATATAAAAGGCAAATACTGTGACTCACTGACTGACACACTCTTCACGAAATTTACCAAACCACTGGAACTAGAAACTCTAAATTTGGCAGGCGGTTGCTTCTTGGGGAGTAGGTGCTCACTCAGAAAAGATTTTTAGAAATTTTAATTAGAATTTAAGTTATTTAAAAATTACCTTAAATTTCAACTTTTTTCCGGAATAACTTCGGATCTCATTATCGGAAAAACGCCATTTTTACGTCCTCTTAGAGGTAAGAAAATTAGCTTTTCAATGATACCGATCGTAATTCAATGCGACATTTTGTTCAATTTTAATTAATGTTTCAAAATGTTTTAAAACATGAATTGCAACAGTGTTTTCATCGTTGTAAATAAAATTTAAACCATCTCATTATTTCAGCAAATCTTTTATTCACGCGCTTTTGCAATTGTTACGGTTTGTGATAGTATAAATTGTTTTATTGGGAAATTAAGTCGAAAGCATAATTTTCACTTTAGAGTTCATTGCATTGCTGAAATATTATATCGCACCTGCTTCAAAGTAATATTTTTATAAAGCCTGGTAACAGATATTTGATTTCTGGTTTGTTTGTTTTCATTGTGTGTGAGGTAGACTGAAATGATTTTCATCCTTTCTTCAAGCATTCAATTCATTCAATTGCATGCCTTCCTGCCATTTTAAAATTATGAGGCATAAAAACGCTTTAAAATTTTTGTATATGGCATTATAGGTAATTTTTATTAATATTTTTGTTAGGCTTAAGAGTACAGTACTGCCGCTAAAATTGAATTTCCGCAAGTGATAACTCATCAAATTTGATATTAGATTGAGCGCAGTTCAGAACTTATGGTAGGAAACCAGCTTAACGGTAGAGGGAAGAGTCGTGAAATTGGTGACGGAACATTATAGTCCATATATACAGAAGGCAAATATCATGACTCACTCCATCATCACGAAATCTCCCAAACCATTAGACCCAGAAATTTGAAATATGGCAGGTGGTTGCCTTTGGTAGTAGGTACTCATTAAGAAAGGATTTTTCGAAATTTCAATTAGAATTTTTAATTATTTAAAAATTGCCTCACATTTTAACGTTTTTCCGACATAACTTCGGAGCATATTGTCGCTCAAAAATCATTTCAACATCATCTTAAATTTTAAAGAAATTAGCTTTCAATTCCACCAGTTTTAATTTCATGCGACCTTCTGTTTAATCTTCCGTTTTCTGGAGAACCGGCCTAGCTCACGGTTCGTCAAGGTCACGGTTCTATTTATAGCACTCAGAGGGAGGGGACGGATTACGATCAAGGAAGAAATGCCGTCCAGTCATAGTTCACACCAGTGTCGGCGAGAAGTGTCAGTCGCCTCTTACTTATTTAAGGAAAGACTAAATTTTAATTTCATTTTAGCTGTCTGAAACTAGGAATTACAACAAAGCAATTGTGTTGAGGAAACTAACTAATTCTTTAATTAATTTTTATAAATTTTATTGTCTATCCCTTTACCCCCGGGTCTTTTAGATGTCTATAATTTTTTTTCCTCCTCAATTTTTCCTCCCAATTTGCTACCCACTGGTTCACACGGGGGTGCAGCATGTTCGGCTTTCGCGACCATATTCAGGGTTAATCATTCTACCTATGAGTGAGAGATGAATTGAGTGAGAGTTACTTGAAATGCAGTTTTTCAGTTTCATTCACTGTGATGCACCCTACAGAATTGTATCGCTGGCATTTTAAAATTAACGTCTTTATATATTTTTCTATCTGCCAAATACAATAAAATGTTCACTTTTTTGTTCAACTTTCCTGAATTATAGCGGATGAAACTGCGAAGGGAATGCTATAATTAATGTAAAATACAAAAATAAAAACTAATTTAAACGGGTGAAACAGCTGGTCGCCAAAGGCGGCTCGTATATATATATCACATCAATAAAATATTATTTACTAAAAACTGTATTTTTAGCGAAATATTAAAATATAAAGTTTCAGCGTATTGTCTCGTATATCTATTTTTACAATAACCTCTATTTCGGACATTAATAATAATACAATAGTACAAATGCTAGCTTCTCGTTTGTAACCCTCAGGTTTTGATATTTCATCCTTAACAAATGTGGTTTTACTAGCCGGGATATAAAAGTCGAAGCTTTATATAACAGAAGGAGGAAATGCCAAGTTGGTCGAAAAGTAACCCTTTTAAAAATTTAAATAAAAATGATATGAATTACAATAGTGGTAAATCTTAATATAAATAAAAGTCATTGTGGGTATGTGGATATGTATGTGTGTATGTATGTGGTTATGTTCCACATCTCCTTGTTATTTAAGACAAGGGGAAGACACTTTTGAACTTTTCTAAGTCCAAAAGTTAATTAAACAGTCAGTTAATTAGAAAATAACCGAAACCGTTTTTCCACCGTAACTTCGGAGCAAACTGTCCGACAAAAATTATTTTTATACCATCTTAAAGTTCAAATTTTTACCTTTTCAATGATACCAATTTTATTTCTCTGACATTTTCCCTTCGATTGTTATTAATTTTTAAAATTAGACTTTGAACTAATTCACCTTTATTTCTGAAAATTTTGCTTATTTTTATAAATATCCATATAATATAATAAATGCGAAAGTGTGTCTGACTGTTTGTTACGCATTCACGGCAAAACTACGAAACCGATTTGGATGAAAATTGGCAGAGTTGTAGCTTGGAACCCAGGAACGGACATTGGGTAGGTGACTTCATGTAAAATTCATTATTTTTGGTTACAGATAACAATTAAATAATTAACAAGCGATTTGCGATGAAGATTATTACTTTATTTTTCAATCAACTGCCACGTGATCCTTAAGGAATGCGTGAACAAAATGAAATGTCACGTGATCCTTCAGAAAAGCGGAAGCATGTGGAATAACTTATTTTTAAAGTCATGTATCACGTGATCTTGCTGAAAAAAGAAATAATCTCTGGAATAATAACAGAAAAATAAACGCCGGGACAGAAATCTAATGGTAGATATAATATAGTTCCAAGAGTTTTTAGATTAAAATTTAAAAACTAAAGTTAAGTATAACTAAATGAAAATATTGTTCAATATTTACTTAAAATAAGAGCCTAATTTAGTGGAAAGGTTGCCAAAATTATTCTTTATCGCTCTTTTCATCGACATCCAAAATTTTTTTGGCGGTTAAATTTGTAACCAAACGATTTAGCTATATACAATAGTTCCATTTCGAATTTTAATGCTTTAAGAGTTGTTTCTAACCGATTTAAATAGAAAGGATTACACAAACCCAAAGAACACGGAATTCAACGTTTTGTTTACTAAAGAAAGAACTAATTTGAGCTTGGCGCTTGATACAGTTGCCAAATAGATTTGGCGATTGCTTAAATCGGAAGGTTACCGGAAAACGGTCTATGAATCCAAAATAAACAAACCAGGAACGTCCATTGACGTATATGATATGGTTGTCAGAGTTTTTAGAATAGGAAGGTATATTTTGTCTTATGCATTCTTTTAAACAGTAGAAGCAGATGACATATAGCATGGTGGATGATATATTCCAAAGAGCAGATGATACCATTGAGTACAATGATGTAATTTACAGTAACAGAGAATTAAATTAGTCGTCCAGTTATGTATTATCAACCGTCAGAACTTTTGATTTCTCCTTTCTATATATAACGAAACATTTACATTCGTGAATTTAAAAAAAAGTAGCAATTCAAATTCTTCGCGCACGAAATCGCGGGTAACAGCTAGTAGTTTATAAACAGCACTAAGAATTTGATCGGAATTATTTTAATCTGAAATATTTCCACTTTATTCGAAATTATTTGCATCTTCCATTAACTAATTCTTTTATTCTGCATAGCAAATTTTAAAAGTGAAAAAAGTTTATATAAAACATTCAAATGTTCAGTTTGAAATCATCTGACTCTTCAGGCTCGTTTAATAAGAAGTAAGAACTATTTGAATATTTTCAACCTGCTTCTTCCTCGATTTTTGAAACTACATGTTATGCTGCATAGCAATAACTTTATCCTTCAAACAGCTATATTGAATTTTATGAAAACTGAATATCCTGAGTACCCATATGTACTTAGACTATATGCTCAAATGTTTCCGGAAACTTTCGGATTTTCACATTTTATAGAATTTCTCTGGAAAGGCTAAACTGACAACCTTTGAACTTCGGCCATATAAAGAATAGACTCTACCTCATATTTTACTAGGAAGATTCGGTCACGAGGGCATTTAGGCGACCAACCAGAAATTGATGATAAAAAAAAATCTGGACTCACCCCGTTCTACAGAAGGTTGATAATGATTTAAAAATTTCATCAGTGGTTTTCCTTAATATGCACGTTGCTTACATGCATTTTCGTAAAATTAGCAAGTATATTCTAGAAGATATAAAGGTTTTCTTCTGTGAAAGACATAGTGTAATTTTTCTTTCATAATTTGAAAGCCAAATATATAGGTCAACTTATATAAAAATTAAAGTTGAATACCATTAAGAGTTAAAAAGATATTGGCATTGCAGTTACGAGAATTTCTCCTTCTCTCTAAGAGAAACAAAATGATGAAGGCTTTTCCACAAATTGATATTTTTAAAATTTGAATCTTCAAACTGCAATTTACATTTCTAATTTTATTTAAATTTATTAAAAAGAGTGTGTGTAATACCACTTTTTATTTACAGTGAACGAGTTGCTACGTATCTAAGTATGAATAGGGTTAGAGGGGGGATGGCCGTCACAAAATATAACTTTTTTTTAAACTATGCTCAACAACGAAATACAATTTGCATTTCGTCTGTTAAGGGATATAGTCTGTTAATAAAAGAAAGCATTAAAATCCTATCCTGTGGTTTAAGATGATGCAAATACATTAACCAGCCATTAGTGAGCATTTTTTTTACTTATTTTTGGGTTAGAATAAATATATTTATTTAAATTTAACATAATTTTCGAACACCCTGTATTCTCCACCTTGAAAGGCGGCCCTGAGAAAGCATTCAGAACTTCTCAAAAATTATACGAAATATATTGCTTTACAATACTAAGTACATTTTCAAATTTATTCAAGTATTTTTTCGCTGTCCGCTGGTCCGCCCTGCATCCGGGTTGGACTAAATAACACGAATGCCATGAAATCGTAATTAGGACACTATTGCGGAGGCATTATAACCCCTATTAGGGGGGTCACATGCAATGAACCCTCAGATGTACGACCCGCCATCGGCATGAAGGTATTTCAATCCCACATATTACTGTACCTACCAGGCAAGCGAGAACCTGCTTACCTATAAGGTAACATCCATCCTCTTGTTTGAAATGCCCCCCATGGGATTAAAAAATGGGAAGATATCTGCAATAGTTTGGATTTGTGGCGCTCTCTAGGGGCATCATTGCCCACCTTGACCATCACTAGCAACGGCAATGCATCGAATGTGTACGACAGGTTTATTCACCCTCGAATGTTATGAGCAGGGATAAAAAAATATTATTTTCTGCATCACTTATTTTCAATCATTTTATGAAATGGAAAAAAACTGACTGAAGTTACATTTTTCAGATATAAATTCATAAATTTACGTTTCCTGTTTAAATACTTTCTCACCCCCTTACCCTTTTTCTCTGAACGAGATTCTGTTATATTTTCTTCAGAGAGATTTATTTTCTTCTTATTATCTAAGAAATAGATTGTCTTGCGAATTTCTATCACAATACAGCTTATTTTTCTGCACAATCAAATAAAAATATTTTGCACAAAAATTTCATTTTTTAATTCATTTTAATATTTTTAAATCCTGTAAGACAAAATAAACTTGTTTAGTCACTTATATTTTAATTTATTTTATTTATTATTCTCGAAATTTTAGTTTCATTTAACTCAATTGTTATTTTTAATTATTAAAATAAACTACTTTAGACAGTTATTTTCGCCACATATTTGTTCTAATAAGAATGCTGAAGTACATTCACTGAAAAATTACAAGTACACATTTTAAAAGTTAGGTGGCAGCCCATATCTGCATACTTGATAGTGAATGCAAGGATTGGCGAATCTCCTCAAAAAATTAAATTCCTGTAAATGCAATCGGAACTACTGCAACTGCAATTTTTATTGCAAACTGATTTCATCATGAATGGATTATTTCTCTTTCATTAAAAAAAATGCAAAACATATAAATGTTTTATGATAATATAAGCCAAAGTAATGCAATATTTAATTTGTCTTGAAGGTAAAAGATTTGGATATTAAACACGGCGTAATCAAATTACGGTAAAATCAATCAGATTTTCTGAAAAATATAGATATTCTGTTGTAGTTTATTATTTTTGCATATCCACTTGATATCGTTTATAGGAGGAATAAGCCCTGTAAGTTGCGTGGTGACAGAAAAAGTGGTTAAACTGTAGAGTACGGTGCAGTTTTGTTTCCTGCCACTTCGTTTCGCCAAATGTTAATCACCAAGACATGCACTCTTCAACATTGACGCTGATTTGTTTTGGATGCGCAGCTATCTTTTTATTGGTCTCTTGCGCATCACTGCTTTTTGCGCCTTGTTTTAATTGGTCGCCTCTTTGCGTCGGCTCGAATTTTGAAAATTGTGATAATTCCCACCGGATTTTTCTTGACTGATGGACACTGCACTTGTTCTGATGTTTTGAAGAAGGAACCTGTTTCGGTTTGATTGTTCCAATGTTTTTCAAGTCTTCCATTTGATACCCATGGGTTCTAGGTCTTCGACGTGCAATTCTTGTGCCAAAAGGATCGTTATTTCCTGTGATGTTAGTTCTGTTGAGACTTTTTACCAGCTTATGACAGTTGACGCCATAGTTGTTTTACGGTGGTGTATGGATCAAGGTTTGATAGCCAGCATAGTCACTTCAGTGTTTTCATGTAAGTTTTATTCTTATCTTTCTGATGCTTCACGTTTTCAATGAACAAGCTATGATACTAGATTCCCGCTTTGACGCTAGCGAAGCCGCTCATGTTTTCTTAAGTGAAAAAAAATTTCCGGTACCCACTTAAGATGCCGCAGGCATCGCGTGCACAATCCCTCCTATTTGAGATGCCGCAGGCTTTGCGTGAGCAAGAGAAAAAATAAAAAGATCGCTGAGCACTCAAAACAAAAGTTGGTGGCGACGTTGAGAATTGCGCCAAAAAATGGCGGTAAACCAGACCGTACCGTAGGACTACAGTTTTACCCAAAGAGTTTTTATATAACAGACTTATAGATAGACATTCCTTCTTTAAATAGCGTTATTTAAAAATCGTTACTCACCGAATGCAATAGCTGATCAATCAAGCCAAAGACAAGACACAAATCAAGCCTGAAACATTATCATGCCCGGATGCTTCGGAAAGAATTTCTTTTTTTTTGCCAGGTTTTAAAGTCATGATTTCAAGTTTTAAAATATTGAATAACATTTTTGCTTACTTCTTTCGTATCAGCAATTCGGCATTCTATCTATTCATTACTGAAAAATGAAAGAAACCAAGGCGCTGGGTTTGCTTTTTTTTTAAACTGGCAAAAGATTAAACACATTTTACACTTTTTCAGGAGCACCAATAAATCAGAAACTTCAAAAACTGAAACAATATTATCAAATTTAAGAATTCTCTGTCTCAGTCTACTGCACTTCTAAGCTATTAAAGGCATTTTACAATATCACTTGCCTGAAGAAACATACAACACCACAACACCTAGTAAGATTAATAATAATTCTTAGGGACATTGACTGTCATAATGAGGGGTATGATGGAGCTGGAACGCCGTACCGTCACTGTTTTTTTCATTTTATTACTGAAAAAAAATTTATAAGATTCTTCTTTACAACATCGCGATTTCTAATCCTCAACCTGCAAAATATGACCGCTATTTCAAATTAACAAAAGTGGCCAAGTGTATAGGGAAGGAGTTAAAAGAATTTAAACGCACTTTTATTCTTATAAACAACAGATCATGTTTCTATTTTTCAAATTAATGATTTTCGTATGAACATAAATGGCGAATATTCAAAATTAATTCTAATATTTTATGAGAACGGAAGTAAGTATTTAGAAAAACAAACACTTCAACAGTAACGCTCCTGTAACAATAACATGTCATAGATGCTCGTGCAACTTTACCAAGTGATGGCAACTGTTGGGCTTATGAAGAACAACTTTGGCATTGACTTGCAAAAATTTGCATTATGACGTCGACATGTACATTTTGAATATGCTCAGTTCCAGATGCAGTTGCACGTGCAAATTTCACTTTTCTTAGTGTAAGCAATTTATACTCATTGTGCTAATCGTCAGAGACACATTGTTTCTAACCAGTGCATGGATCGAAAATATTCCCTGTGTCTCGCTTCAGCGATATGTCACGAAACAAGACTTTTCGAGACAGTTTCTCCCATCTGTGTGCCTACTCACCGAAACTGAATGGAACCAACTTCAGTGCATTATGAAAGAGATCAGCAAAAGCTGTAAGTCACTGATGTTTAATAATTTTCTGAAAAAGAAAATTCTTTTGGAAGTGTCTTCACGGTCTCCACGCACCAATTTACAAATGGAGCTAAGCGATGTTGAAATGGTGCTATCGATGTCCCTAACAGAACTTTTAGCGGACAATATAAAGAGTCGAATCGAGGAAATGATGGTTTGCATTGGTTGCATTGAGAATCAGGCGAATCAGCTTGGTCACGAATGCGTGACCATGAACTTTGAATCCAGACATAGTCTTTACGGAGACCTAGCCATCCTATCGATAGACATTGAACTTTTAGTGAAAGAATTTGTTGAGAAAATATGCAAATGCTTAATTATATTAATGAGACCTTTTTAAATAATCTGAACATTATTCTACTTGTGAAAAATGCCTGTGATATGTATATAGCTTCTGACATCATGCCTCATAGAATGTTTTAAATAAAAGGTATTTTATTTTATTTGTGTTTATATTAATATGTTTTTGCATGCTTGCTATTTTCAAAATGTTTTAACCCTTAAAACATTAAACACCCCTGATTAGCACTTTTCCAGTCTCTGAGGGTAAAGATGAATTGTCCATTTCGGTAACAAGTGATTCCCACACGTAAGGTGAAAAACTAACACCGATTTTGGTTGGGAAGATTCTGCCTTTTTCATTCGTTTTGAACTTTCGAATGTGCACATTTAAAACATTCCCGAAATCACTGACCACAGCATAGTTGTTCTCACCGAGGTGATAATGGTGTTGAGGAATAGAGTCTTCAGTAAAGCCACCAGTGTTGTTAAATGTTGAGAGTTTCTTCGCAGCAGTCGCTGAAGAAGCGGATTCAGATGATGCACGTTTCATGATGAAGAGAAAGTCGGGAAACACAGTAGAATGGCAAAAATCAAAGTAGAGGGAATTCATGAAGGTAAGTTCGAAACTTATAAGGAAACTCTAAAAAATCGATAAAAGGATTCAGTAACATTATTGGTTGAACTTGTGTGAGAACTTAATCATTTGCAAATGTGATTGGGTGAAAGGGAGACAGAAAAAAAACAAACAAACTCATGTCTTTAATCGGCATAAGAATATTCTCGAAGTTCTAAGAAACTATCAAGTGACACATAAAGATAAACATATCAATTAATAGACTGAAATTTAAGATAAAGAGATTTTTCTATATATGATAGTTGAAAAAGAATGCGTGATTATAATTATCAATGCGAGACGATAGTCATAGTTAAATATTCTAGAAATAAGCATGACATGGTTCATCTATGACGTGTCCAAATTAGTCACGAATGTAAGATTTAACACGATCTTTTAATCTTAAAGAAACATGTTGAAACAAATTTAATACTAACTGCGTAGGTCTTCATAGCTAGATTGTTATAATCATGAAGCATAACATCTAGTGATGAAGATTTTTTTTTTTGGAAGTTCGAATCCAGGAGAATCAGGCATTGTATTTTGTTAATAATTGCATTCGTCATTGAAAAAATATTTTCGAAAGTAGAGTGAATTTGAAGCAAACACAGACGTGGCAACTCTTTTATCGTTATTCGAAATAAATCTCATACACACACGCACGCACACACTTCATGAATAAAACGCGCACATGCACAAACACACATGCATGCACACACGCAAACACACACACACACTTCGTGAATTAAACGCGCACATGCATGCACACACACACATGCTTGCACAAACACACACAGCCATCCACACACACCACACGCGTACTTGCAAACCGCACACATGCTTTTACACGCACACATGCATGCACAAACACACACACACACATGCACAAACACACACGCACGCACAGAGTCTTCGTGAATTAAACATGCATGCAGAAAAAAAAGTTCTTTGGTGGTTAAAATTGTCGAGACTAAATTTATTTGATCGATGTAGAAAGGAATTAGAATGTAAAACATGAGTTTCACACACACATGCACAAACACACACACAGAGTCTTCGTGAATTAAA
>BGPR01002226.1:0-16416 GCA_013235015.1 Araneus ventricosus | reverse complement strand
CTATAAAGTACGACAGAATTATCTACGCAATATTCTCAAAGACAATCTGCACGCAAGCTGAAGCAAGCAATACACAAACGTAAGTAACTTTTATCGTTATTCGAAGTAAATCACACACACAGTCTTCACGCATGCAGAAAAAAGTTCTTTGGTGGTTAAAATTGTTGAGATTAAATTTATTTATTTGATCAATGTGAAAAGGAATTAGAATGTAAAACATGAGTTTCATTAATTTATTCAAACCAAAGAGATTTTTATTTTTCTATGTCATTGATACAATATTCTATGATTGTTTTCATCATTCGAAGAAATGTGTTTTAAAAAATCGAAAATGAACTTCCGTCATGTAAGTAAAATTAGTTAGAGAAAATACATATAATTAATGAAATAGAATAAATAGTTTGTGAAATAATATAAGATTAAAAGAAATAAGAAATTAAGAAGAGAATAAAAATAGTCCGAAAATAAAAATAAATTCCTTATCATCCTTCTTATCTAATCTAAGAAGGAGTTCAAGCACATTCCTTATCTCGACTCGGCTGGTAGTCGGGTGGGGAGGAAAGTCGGGAGGGGGAGGGAAGTGGTGATCCCGGCCCCCGAAGCTCCAGAACTCTTATTATCTAACTACTCACCGATTATCCGTCTTTCAATGGATTGACATAAAACGACGAATAAATGGAAAAACGTATAAACAAAACAAATTATAATGTATACGAATAAATCGGGACTGTACTGAAACGACGTATTAAAGATAAATGTATAAACGGTGCTTTACTGTATTTTGCCGAAAAGATTTTTTACAAACGAGCTTCAAACACCTCATCCTATTTTATGTTCACCTATATACTAGAACAGGTTTGGAAACCTAAAGAAGTAAATTACAAAGTTTGATTAAGAGTTGAGACTCTGGAGTAGAAAAAAAAATCTAAAAATTACTTAACTAAATATAAATTCTTATCTACTCATGTAATATATAATTATTGGCCATGTCACACTATAGCTCTTCTCCTTGGCACCGCTTTCTACTAAGTATTATGTAGTTATGTTTATAAAGATTTACCACTATTTTAAAAGAAAAACTTTCTATATAAATTTTATTTGACAACCAAACTTTAATAAATGTATCCAGTTCTTTTGGGTTTATTTGAAGTCTGATTTTTTTATATTCGGACTGATAGATAAAAATATAGTTTAAAACACATCAGGTTTACAATATAAGCGTTGTGGACTACTTTCGGCGCTTCGCTATTTGAATGAAGTTCGTGTTTCGCACAGTGGAGTATTTGCATGAAAAAGTGGACAAAATGCAATTCTTTGAAAATAGTTTTAAGATGATCAAATATACTAAACTGTAGAGTTAAATAAATCTAATATCTTACTATAAATCTATTTCTTTGCATTTTCGCACCTAGTAAATTAATACAGTTGTTACAAGTTAGAAATTAGTGCTTGCGAATTTTTGAATGATGGCAGCCTTTTCAAAAGAGCTGTTTTTAAGTGTGCAATCATGTGAAAAGTCAGAAAGCTCAGTTTTACTTGAGTTTTTTGTATTGGGATCTTATTGATGGAAGAATAACTCAAAATTAATATATTTTTGGTAAAATTTTGTGTAAATTTAAGACAATTAAAACTAGTAAGAATTATTTTTCATTTTTTAAATAATTTTTAGAAACATTAAGAATTTAGTTCTACTTCCAAGCCTTTCCAAGCTAAACTTTTTGTACCAAAAGAAAGCCTAAATCTCTAAGAAAGAAGATCAAAAAGTATTTGCCATGGAATTCCGCGGATGGACTTGTGGTTGCCCTTTTTGTTTATAGTGCTTGAAAATAATGAAGCGATGTTTTATACTATTTCAGTTGTCTAAAGTATATTTTTATAAAATTCGACAATAAAAATTTTTAATAGGCTTGTCATGATCTGCATTCTTTCCTCTAAATCCAGAGATGTTGAAGACGACACCTGAGAAGACACTCTCATCTCCAAACTTCCATACCACACTAGCTTAAGAATTTGAAAGATATTTATATTTAAAATAGTTTGAAAATGGGAATATAGTACAAACCATATGAATATAGATGACGCTTTTGTAGTTAAATAAACGAATTTCCGGCCTTAAAATCTTAATATAAACTCACAGATGTTTTTTATGGCATCATTTTTTTAAAACTCGATATAGCTAATGGAGGAGCCTTGTGATTCAGTTTGATATTTATTACTTCAAACAGTAGTTTGTGGAGATAATTATCTGTAATTATTTCATTTTATTATTTATTTCATTAATAATTTTTAAATACTTTGAAGAAGAGTTTCGAACATTGGAATAATATTTATTTTGAATAGACGCATTTTGAGGACTATATAAGTAAATTGTAAATTCTTAATGTAGAAATTTACGTGCTTGTCTGCAGTCACAATGTTTCTCTAACGTACTGTGGAGCATTCTGTATGTTTTGTAAAATTTGGCGTAAAACTCTGCATATTATAAGCAAAAACATGCGAAAAAGTTTCGATGTTTTAGAGAAATCATTATATCTTCCCGAATATTCATGATATTTTTATGAAAAGGCATGAAAGCAATGTGCATAAGAAGCAAAACGATTGATGAAAGTTTCCAAACATTATCAGTTTCTTGCGATACGGGGTTAGCCGAAATCCTTTTCGTCTTCATCAATTTGTGAACAGTCCCCTAAATTTCCACGTGATAAGATCTACACGGCAAAATGTGAGTTTTCACGATAGTGCGTCCCACGATTCTCCACAACTGATTGTAAGCCATTGTATTCAAATTAACTCCAAATGTTTCCCATTTTACCAATCTTGAAATACTTTTGGCCAATAGTGTATGCGTCATGCCTCTTTCAGACTTCGATAAAGCAGGAACCAAGAATTTATTAGCACATTGTGTGCCGGGATTCGAATTAAATGCAAGCACAAATAAAAAGACAAACCGTAACTGTGCTTTTTCTAGACAATGCATATACCATAGAAGAAAAAGTGAACGTATTCTGCAGACATCTATTGACATATTCAACTTATCTAAACTAGTGTGCGAGTCAAATTCTTTAATAAAATTTTAATGTTAGTTAATTCGAGATAAACGTATTTTTAACTTTTCTCGAGGTAAAATTTGAAATTAAACTTTTTACTTATTAGATGATGGATGGCAGTGGCATTATGGTCCTGTTCTCGGTGTAGACTTTTCGCTAACATGATCCATAATTTCAGCTTCAATAAGTACAGTGAACGAGTAATTCGCATAACGATCAGAAGAAAATGGCTTGTTTAACGAGAGTCGTTTTGCATAATGAGTGACAAGGAGAGGGTAAATCTTACTCTCAGAAAGTTTTGGAAATTTCATTTTTACATTGTTGCCTGCCTATAGATGATCAAAAATACATGGGAACAGTCACCAAGAGAACCCTCACTTCTGCTTGGAAGAAGCGTTTACCGAAGTTTGAGACAGTGTCTGTGCAGCCTGCAGTCAACGAGATTGTGTGTCGAGATCATGGGACTTTAGGTGGATAATTCTGACGATGAGCTTGTGGAAGACCACAGTCAAGAGCTGGCCACCAAGACCTTACGGAGTTGCATTGTGTTTCACAGAAAAAAATAGACGGAGGAATGTTTGTCAGAGGAGGAGGAGGTAACAGCAAAGCAGCAATCTTCTAGCGCAATGAGAGAAATGCTGAAAGCATGGGGAACTGTTGCTTCGTACATTGACAAACATCATCTTAAAAAGACAGTGGCCATGTGCGCTACAAATTTCTTAAATGACAATAGAGTGTCGCATTATCGTCAAGTTTTTGAAGAGTCAGAAAAAACAAGTTATCTTTAAATAGCTTTCTAGTAAAAAGGAATTATGTATATATTATAAATAATAAACAGATTTTTTTTATTTTTTTTCTGCGAATCGAATCCACATTTTAGGTTGGTTTATTCCGTCATAGAAGAAAAGATGAAAGTGATTCAAACTTCTTCACAATGTTATATATAATTTTCTTTAAATAAATCTTATACTTACATTTTTTGAATATTTTTTTCAGCATGGCACACATTACCATATTTTGCATTTATTATATAGAAAAAATTGTTTCGCTTAAAGAGTAAGATCCTAGAACGAATAAGGCTCTTTAAGTGCTGTTCCACTGTGTATTAAAGTGGAATATTGCAACTAACGAATAAGAATTTTGTAATTCAAAATAATGTAAACTTTTGTAGTTGTAAAATTGTTAGAAAACTTTACACTTTTAGAATGATTTAAAGACTTGATAGAATATTTACAATTTGATCTGAAAGGCATGCAGGGTTTTTTCCAGTTTTACAAAATAAGCACTAACTCTCACTTATAAGAACTAAAGGAAATGGATCTGAAAAAAGACAATTTTTTCTTGAAAATTTATTTTTAAAGTCATACGGTAATAATAGAAGTCGGTTTATGAATTGAAACATTTTGGACATCCTTCACATATAAAGCAATTTTGGGGAAATGACAGACTGTTCATTTTTTAAGCTTATAATGAATTACGTCCTCGAAGTTAAAGGGGAAAAAGAGAATACAAATCATGTTGTGTGTTTTCTTCGTTTTGTTTTCTTTTTAAACATTTAATAAGTTTTTGCAAGAAGTGACATGATTTCTTCGGGACTTCGTAAATTTAATATTTTTGTAAATGTTTTTCAATCATTACTTAGCTCCTTTGCATAATTTCATTTCAATAAATGCTATCCATCAATATTTTAGAATAAGGATATTTTTTGGCTACTCGCCGGGCATAAATGCTGGCTCTATATGCTGATTAAATACAAACAGAAACTGTACATTATAGGATCTCAACGGGCTTCAAATTTATTCACTAAATGGGTTAGAACTGGCGTTAACACGATTTGCAGACATACACACAACGACAGGTTGCTTAACGATAGTATAACAGAAGGTAAGGGTGTATCAGTCCCCCTATTTAATAGTCGTGGAATGATCCAAAAGTAATATTACGGCAATAACAAATATACTTAAGCACAAAATTTTGCTTCAAATACCAATATCCGATATACTCTGAAATAAAAATCTACTTTCATATCAAAAGTTGTGTGGTTTCATAGAGTTGTTTTCCTCCTCTAATTCTGCCTGATACAACGCTTATCTAAATACGACCTATATGCTTCTTTTTCACATTCATTTGTTTCTTTGCATAGCTGGACAGAAGAAAAGTGCGACCTGGTGCAACGTTGACTTGCGGCACCTTCAAAAAAATTTCGTGCAGCAAAGTAACTTCTTGCTTTTTGCTATTTAGTAGAGATTAAATGAATGCGTGAAAATGATAAACGATTTTTTTAAAAGTTAATATTTGAATCACACAAAAAAATCGTTAATAAACCAAGTAAAAATAATTGCTTCATAAATACAATTTAGTTTGCGACAAACTAGAAAGAGTTTACGATATGTGATTTTTGTTTCATTTTCTAATATGTGTTTTCGCAAATTCATTAATAATATCCTCATGATTAAGTTTGGTTAGTACAGATTCGAAAGATAAGATGGGTAGAGAAATCAATCGTTCTTCAGTAATGCTATCTCAAGTATTTTTTTTTATAAATTTATAATCTTGAGAAGGATCCTACCGCTGGTGTGATGTTAATTGGTAAAGTCAATAATAATTTTAGAAGACAAGCAAAATTTAGATACAGTTAAAATAAATTATTTTTAAATAAATATTGTGTCCTGGAAACCAAAACATGACGGCAAATTTTGATTTCGTTAAATAAATCAATATGATCAATTTTCGTTTTGCAAAAGCTGTCAGTGGCGCGAGCCTATTGAGTTCGCACCGTCCGAAACACTCTCGGGTCGAACCTGTTTCTTTGTCTCGAAGTATTATATTTGGCAACTCGAAGAATTAGATTTTATTCGCTCTAAGGATTTTTAAGCATATATTTTTAATCAGACCAGTTTTAATTTGTTAGTTTTTGCATTTATCTCTTTCTCTTTTCTGTCTTTTGTTGTTTTATTTTGAGAGGTATATTTTTACATGATAAAATTTGGATCCTGATAAACTCCAGGTTATCATTAAAAATGAAGAGGAAACTATAGAAAGATTTTGTGTTTGAATTCCGTCGAGTTCTAATCTATATAAATGTAGCTGAAACTCCACAATGCTTAATTAAATGTTATGCCCTTCTTTAAAAATTATTAGTAACTTTTGAGAAAAGTAGCTTTCGACGGTTTTTAAAAACTCTTCATTTAATTAATATTCTTATTTTAATTTTAAAATATTTCAGAGGATAAAAGGATTTTGTATTTTAAAATATTCTATATAAAATAATTTTTTTCTATAAAGATATTAGATTACAAATTGTATTTTCATACTGAAATACGCCGGGCCATATCAGCTGTAATATAATAATAAGAATCCCTCGCTTTTGACCTAGAAACAATTGTTTCATGAATTCAAAAATAATTGTTATAACTTTAATTTTTATGCTAGCACATATTTTAAAAAAGCTTATATGAATGACTGAAAGCAGAATCAATACTCTGTAACCGTGTCTGTGCCTGGTAAGACATCTGACTACAATTGCTGAGAATTTATTCTCGATCTACTGGGACCGAGCTTGTTTAATACAACGAACTTACAATTTGCCATCATTTAGTTGTAGTGGTAAATATATTAGAAAGCGTTTCACATTTTTGATGGTTTAATTAATTAATAATATACTTATTTGAAAGATTTGTTGGTCCTTTATTTTCCAAAGAGTAAATTATTACTCGCATAAAAAATTATTACTCACAGAAAAAAGGGAAATTCATTATTACTCACAGAAAAAAGGGAAAATCATTATTACTCACAGAAAAAAGGGAAAATCATTATTACTCACAGAAAAAAGGGAAACGTGGCATTAGTGAAATAGAGCTCATAAAATATTTTTTATAAAAAAAGGAACCTTCCATAATCGCAAGCAATTATAGCAGATGTTTAAAAATAGGAACATGTTTAGTGCTTATCAGAAGCAGTTGAGACTAAGCAGAAATATCTCTAGCTATTGATAATTTTGTACACAAACCATTCTTCGCCGAATCGCTCCAAATTTTACTGCATTTTGTAAAATCTCGGGACTGGAAAAACTATTGCTTTTCAATGTTATTTCAGTGAAGTGAGTTTTTATGAAATTGTAGAGCATCGTTGTAGAGAAGCTGTCCATGGACAGGGGTGTAGTGGAGTGTAGTTTTCCCCCAAGAAATAAATCTGAAAAAGTTGTGAAAACTTTCTTAAAGCAGTCACTCAAATTAGAGCGTTCCGGTATTGCTTTTAGAGCGTCCCGACACTGCTTATTTTGAGACTACATCTCTGCCGTGAGATAAAGCAACTTTGGAATCATAAACATGACGGTATATTTGAAAGAATATTTTTTTTTATTTATAAACGCATGATAACTAACGAAAATATATAATTCTTTCTTTCTTAAAATGCTCTTTCAAAAAATACCTATGAAGCAGAATAGGCCCCCATGTGCTCATATTAAGCAGTAAGAGATATGTATTTAAAATTTGCTAAAAACATTAGACCTGTACTGATCACAGGGAATTGCATTCCACATTGCCATATTCCGATCTATCAGTATACGGTTTTTTATAAACAAGGCATTTCTAAAGTTATGGGCTAAACATGAAGAAAAGTAGCAAACAAAAACCAAGCAACTTCCGTAGTTAGTTTGCTGGCTCGAAGATGCTTCGAAAAGACGATAGAGGCGCTGGCGCAGGAGGCAGATGGCGCTTCTGAAACAACTCCATTCGTTACTTGTCGGTTCAAGAAGAAATCTTCGTTTTCAAATGCATAGAGGATAGAGGAAACACAAACATGCTAGATTTTGTTGCCTCACCCGTTTGACGGAGAACATGTGATGTAACATTACGGATTACAAAATTTGGCATTCAGCTAATATGAAGATACAGTTGCGTATTAGCTATGTTCAACTGTGTTCATGAAAATTTTTGAACATTGTTTGCACCAGATGTGCTTCATAATCAAATTAATATTTTCAAAAGTTTTTTAATAAAAACAATAAAATATCGAAATAACTACGAAAATAAAGTAAAATGTGAAACAGAAAAAGCAATGAAAATTTTTTTATACATTAAATTATCTAATAAGCATGAAAAGAAATTTTAAAAATGTACAGACTACAAAAAACTGCTTAATTTGAAACCTAGAATCCACTATTCTTGTTTCGCTAAGGTTATCAAGTCGCTCCCTCGCCAATACAGTGCCAAGGAAATATGGCTGTTAATGTGATTACGATTCTTATTTCTAGAGTTAAATCTCCACAGCATTTACTTTTAACGTAAAAGCACTGAATTCGCTGTTACTCAAGATCACTGTACTGTTCCCTCGCCAAGTTCCGAATACATTCGTCAACCGTAAAGTCGGCTGCCAACCATTAGATCTTAACCGAGTAAAATCTATAATACCAAACTTGATGAGCTATCGCTTGAAAAAAGTTTTGCGGCAATACAGTACTCTTAAGTCTAATCGAAATTTCAACAAAAACTTGCCTTTTATGCAATATACAAAATTTCAAAAGCAGTTTCATGACTCAGATTTTTAAAACGGCAGAAAAAAGTGAGATTAAATGTTTGAGTAAAGAATGAAAATTATTAGGGTCCACCTAGTTGTTCGAAAAAAAACACAAAGAAATATCCGTTGCCGCTCTTGAAAAAAGTATTGTTTGAAGCCAGTGCGATAAAATATTTGGGCGCAATGCAATGGAAGTCAACAAAACTTTTCAAAAGAAATGTGTGCCATGTTAGAGCCTGATGAATCTTTTGAACTGTGATGCCGTGGTAGAGCTTGATCGATCGTTCGAACTGTGTAATAATTTGCATTTTTAGTTGTTCCATCTCGGTTTAAGTTTTGTTTTACGATATGGCAACAGTCTTCTGCCATTGATATATACATTCAAAAGGATGTACGGTATTTTAACATACTAGAATTACGTCAATTATAAACAAACACTTACCAGAACAAATTTTAAGGAAAGTGCAACTCAAATATTTTTATTTTATGAAATTATAAGTGTTCGATATGACTTCCTCGAGTCACGCGGACAACGTCCAGACGATAGTCCATTTCTTCCCACACTCGTTTCAGCATGTCTGGTGTTAATAGGTTCTGATCATTACCTAAGCGTGTTCGTTTGTCCTCCAAGTTGTGTGGCAGTGGTGGCACATACACTTTGTCTTTCACAAAGCCCCACTAGAAAAAGTCACATGGGGTAATGTCCGGTGACCTGGGGGGAAAAAGGAAGCATCACTTTTTTGTTTGCTCCGACGCGGCCAATCCAACGATTAGGAATCACATTGTTGAGGGATTCTCGCACTTCCAGATTCCAGTGTGGAGGAGCAGAAAGACGTGGGGCCTTGAGCAAGACAAAGTGTATGTGCCACCACTGCCACTCAACTTGAAGGAACTTTTAACACGCTTAGGTAATGCTCTGAACTTAGTAACACCAGACATTCTGAAACGAGTGTGGGAAGAAATAGATTATCGTCTGGACGTTGTCCGAATGACTCGATGAAGTCAAATTGAACACCTATAATGTGAAAATATAAAAAAATATTTGAGTTGTCCTTTCCTTTAAAATTGTTCTGGTAAGTGTTTATAATTGAATTTATTCTAGTATGTTAAAATACCGTAAACCATTTTGAATAACCCTTTATATTGTTGAATTTTGTGAAATCAACACACGTGATACCTTTCCTTTGTTTCTTCATTATGGTATTGTTTATTTTCTTTAAATCGTTCGAAGGGTCTTTTTGGTCGGATTTCTTTTTTTTTTCGAATTTCAGACCCCAAAAGGCATTTTTTTTATCGCTGAAAAATAATACATGTTCTATCCTGAATTCAATTTGCAAAATATTTTTGTCAGTAAGCAGTTTTTGCTTGACCTACTGGTGGTCATACATGTGATGTCCAGTTCACTGATCTCCAGTTTTCCTGCAATGCACCCAAGTTTCACATTAAAACAAAATATTATCTGATAATATGTTTTTCAAATCTCTTGCTTTGAGGAATTTAAGATAAAAATCTGCATGGAAAGAATTATTAATGATATGTACAAAATGTTTTTTAAAATGGTTTTACAACCTTATCATGAAAACAGCTTTACATTCTTTCTTGGCCCATCAGAGCGTAAAATCCACATTGAAATCATTTATTTCCGATTACTTTGTCGAAATCGCAGAATATAACAAGACTCGTCAGTAGCGACGAATTCGCATGCAACGATGCAATTTTTCTCTTCGTGCGACCTTACGGGCATAAAAAAGCCAAACGTATTACTTGCGACGCCGACCAAGAAAGCTTTAAGATTTAACGCCTTGTAAGTGTGCTTATGCGGCGAGTGAAATATTATGGAGTCAGGTACTCTTCATCCGATCATAGAAGTAAAATGCTTAATATAATGCCTTATAATCTAGATATTAAAAAGGCTTATGGTGTGTAAATTGGATGCATTAAAAAGTTAAAGATGCTAATGAAACAGAATTTGACACATGAGAAAAAAACAGAATATCAAACCATTTTTAAAAGGAGTGGTTGCACATCTATTTTAAAAGATAAGTGAACTGTACAAGCAGAAGTGAAAATTCTGCTTTGGAGCTAATTTCCCAAGAAAACAATTTATACTATCATAACCTTAAAAGTGCAAAAGCACGTGAATGAAAGTTTCACTGAAAGAATGAAATGGTTTACATTTTATTCACAACAATAAAAACATTGTTACAAATTTTGTTTCAAAACATTTTTTAAAAATTAATTAAAATGAAACAAAATATCACATGGAAATGAAATTGGTGTCACTGAAAGCCTAATTTTTTGAATTTTAAAACGGTTTTAAAGCAGTTTTTGTAAAATTATATGCTCCGAAGTTATTGTGGGAAAATGTTAAAATCCCAGTTAATTTTTAATTAATTAAAATTCGTGAGATATCATGATGAATGAGTGAGTCAATGTCATTTTCCTTTTATACAGTATATAGATTAGAATGATACAGAATGTTCATACTTTTTGGATACATACCGGGGTTCCAACAAAGGAATCCCTAATTTTAAAATTAAATAACTCGGCATTTGAGATCGATTGAAGAATGAAAATAATAATATATTTATTTCGAAAACCATAAAAATCTGATACTGAAGTTTCAGAATTAGTTCCAAATGTTGTCAGCCAGCAGCGCTGCCCGTTGTAGTTGTAATACGGATTCACAGAAAATGGCTATAAGCAGTTCTTGAAAGCAGTCATTGAATTCACATCACAAGCGATACAAAATTTGCATTTTTCGAAGCACAGAGATGGCGCATACCAAAAATGAAATTTTATGCCACCCTCTTTAGTGTGCCAAGGGAAATGATGACTGGAAATTTCGTGTACTTAATGGCAACTAAATTTTAAATTTTCCATAATAGAGGAATTGCTCTGAACTATTCGACATCCACTAGAAGAGATATGGATTTGCCTCCATAATCATCCGATCTCACTTCTTGCGACTACTTCTTACGGAGTACAGGGAAGCACTCTGTTTTCCGGACAATCCTGCAACACTGCATGAGCTTTAAGAATTGATTTTGTGGGGCATGTGCCCGCATTTCCGTTGACACTCCATACCATAACTACAACGTAAAGCGCCACTTGGTGGCAACATTTGGAACTAATTCAGGAACTTCAGTATCAGATTTTTTATGGCTTTCAAAATAAAAATATCATTGGTTTCCTTCTGCTATCTATTTCTGCTGCCGAGTTATTTAATTTTAAAATCAGAGAGTCTTTTGTTGGACACTCTGTAAATTTAACTGAAAGAGATTAGTGTGGTGAAGCAATCAGACCGACTAGCCGAAAAGTGCAGATCTTTTTTTTTGTACGGGAAAACAATTTGGAAAACGTATGAAACCTAAGAAACATATTTCATAGAAAAAATTATGTTTCCAGTTTCAAAGGCATGGAACTTCCTTCGTGATATCTCATGTTTGATTATGTTTGATACTTTGAGAATATGCAGGATAAGGTTATATTGATAGCTGATTGCAAAACAAATATCTAGAAGTGCAAAATTTTGAAAGTTTCTTTAATGAAAGATAGCTATCTACCACACGGTATATTTTTTTAATCACCCCAGTAAAACCGATTGAACAATGAATCGCAATGCATTTTTGAAGTCATTTAAAATTACATAAAATATCATTTTGTACGAGAAGAATCTATGTCCATTTTTTACTTCATGTTCTTTTTTGGATTTTTTATTGTAAAAATTCTCTAACACTGCCAATTTCAAAAGTTTTATTGATGAAAAACATTGGTAACATCCTAGATGGCAATTTTAGTTTGCAGCAAGCTTACACTGCAAATTTGCAAGATTGCAGCAAGTTAACGCAAGCTTCGAAGTCACCACACGACGAACTTGCAGAAAGCTTGTCATGACAAACTCATTGCAAACACAGCAAAAATAGAGTACGAACACAACCTCGGATTAGAACTCGCGACCTAGTGCTTGCTAAGAGAACGTTCTAACCATTCGGCCAGATAAAGTCTGAGAGGAGAAGATAGATTTCTCTAATGCATCGTTCGATTCGATTCGTATACGATTTATTTAAAACAGTTTTCTTGATTTCATTAATTTTTTGATTTGAGAATATGATTTGAAGTGAAAGAGAGCGATTTTCAGTAATAACTACGTTTTGCTAGTAGACTAAATTATGAAATTAGAGTTCAAAAGTAATTACTTTTAAAATGGGACAAAAGTTATTATTTATTTCAACAAACATTGACTGTTTTTAGGTTTAATTTTGTTTATGCACTTTAAAATTTCAACATTAAGAAAAAGGCGATATAGTTTTCTTTAGAGTGCGAGTTCTATATTTAGTAAAAAGATGGAAAATGTTTCAATTTTTTTTTTTATAAAAAAGTTAGTTTTTTCACAAATTATCATTGATTCAATGAATTAATAAAAAGAAGGACGGTCTAGGAGAAGCTATTAAAAATCGGATGTTTTTTTAAAACAGAGACAAAGATAATTATCTCTTTATTGTGCTAACGTTGCAGGAAGCTTGCTTTGCAAATTCACAGAAAGCTTGCATTGCAAGGAGGGGTGGCGCTAGTTGTCACGGTGAACTTGTGACAAACTCGTTTTCTAAGCGAGGGTGGCGATTCTGCATTGTTAGTTTGCCACAGTTTCGCTTCAAGTTTGACGCGGCAAATTTGCCATGACAAGCTAATACCAAGTCAAAATCAAACTTGCTGCAAACGTGCTATCTGGGGTAAGGTAGTTTTTATTAGCCAGTACTGTAAAATAAATTGACCATCAATCACATTGCATTTTTGAAGTAGCTTAAAATGTCTGAGAACATCATTTTGTACAGGAAGGATTATTAGTCTTTTTTACTTCGTGGGTTTTTTTTTTTTTGGAATTTTTATTATAAAAAATTTCTAACACTGACAATTTCAAAAGTTTTATTAATGAAAAACATATGAAACATAAGGTTGTTTTTTATTAACCAGTACTGTAAATTTACCATTAAATCACATTGTATGTTTGAAGTTGTTTAAAATTTCTGAAAACATTATTTTGCACAGGAAGCATTTATCTCTACTTTACTTCAAGTTCTTTTTGAATTTATTAAAATTTCCAAGACGAAGAGTATGCATGCTAAAATATTGCCTAAGGTAAATAGGATGAAAGCGCCTGCAAGGTCCACCAGCTTCAGTGGATCCGTGACTGCAACACTGTCGCCCGTGCAGATCTCGTAGTAGAGCGTCGATGTGAGAAGCCGATGGCGCTGAAGGGAGCCCTCGGTGAATCTCCGAATGCTGTGTCAAAGGATAGAAGGATACTAATTAGCATGCTTAAAAGGAAACTTCTTCCTGGAAATTATTTTAAAGGAACTTATATTAAAGCTTTATCTATATATAAACAGGGTAATTCAAAAGTCTTTACAAAAAGTTAAAGTGTAGGCCGGGTGGATAAGTGGATGCTTGCCATTTTTTTACGTAAAAGAAAAGTTCGTACCCGATAAAGAAGACGACACAAGTATAATCCTACACTAATTCTCAGTTGCATGAATAATAATAACATTAGACGTGGCACTACGCAGTGTGAAAGAGACAGTGGTAAATAGGAGGCAGTATCAACAACAAAACTTTGGCGATCTTAGAGTAAGTGTTCAAAGAAACTGCCGTCTGAAGCATGGACACACTTAGCCCGTAGTTATCCATGCATCCATGCTGTTGTGGTATTGGAAATTCATATTTCATTAAACCTGTGTTGAACACATTGTCTGTTGTATCATTTTCGTTTGCTTAATTCACTGGCAAATAGTCTCCAGTAGCGATCGCTTCTTTGTGTTATGACCCAATGTTCGATTGCAAAAATGACTTATTTTGGTATTTGACGTACCCTTTAAGTTAATAAACGAAATTTTGGGACATCCTGTATATATGAAACTCAAAGAGTGTATATGTTAATGTGTGTGTGCGCATATATTTCTCCTAGCATAACTTCCGAATGACGATTTTAATGAAGGTGACACAAATGTTCCTCACTAGCTTACTAAAAATGGGATTTTAGTAAAAAATTGCCGAAAAAGTTCTAATGACGAATTTTTCTAAAGTTAATCATTAATAGACCGATGTTTAATGTAATTCAGTTGCTTAAGTTTTGCGTGATAAACTATACATATTTAAGTAAAGTTTGGAATACTAAATCCGAAACCAAACAAAAAGAAAAAAAAAATGAAGGGTGGTTAATTATTGATGACTATATAGCTATCTATATCATAACGAACCTCTCTTTCTAAGCTATGGCAATTATACTTGGAGTAAAATTATCTTTTACAATTTTATCAATAAGTTTTCATTAGCACATATAACTGATAGTTATGGATGTACCAGATGAATCTAGATTTATCGAAAAATACAATTTACTCTCTTTTATCGCTCCATTTTTTTACTTCTCTTTAAAAATGAATTCTCAGCAATAGTTGAGAATGGGAAAAGAGTTTTATAGTGGAGAAAAAGCCTGAAAAAAAGAAGGCCAGCAGTGGTATTACAAACATTTCGTTATACAAGGCGTAGAGAAATTGTGCTAGTAGACAGTGTATAGAATGATGTGTAACTTTCCTATGTCTCTCTTTTTTGTGATACAAAATTTGCATATTTACGATTCTTCACTGTTCTATCTGTTCTGATAGAGATGCTCCTAATCTTTCAAATCAGAAAGTTCGAGGAGCTGAGTTTGATCAAAATGTCACAGAGTTTCGCTCAGAAGATACAAAAATTGAATTGCATAAGAAACCTCTTTCATTTCATCAAATAATCCCCTTTCCAAAAGCACTTTAATTTTTCTTTTAAAGACCAGGAATATTTTTGTACCTGTAAAGCAATATTTATATTTCTTCAAGGTCTAGTTTATCAATAAAAGATTTGGAATTTGATTTTGATACCTTTCTTTTATGCTACATATTCTCACTTTCAATAATACTATTAATTGATCATGTCAGCTATTGAGAAAATTCTCCCGATCCATCAAGTGGGACTTTTTTACTGTGGATTAGACTATATAGTTTCTAGAAGAATATTCATGACCATGTTGTCTGAAGACAAAATGGAACTTTTTAAAATTTATTAAAAACTCCATACATCATTAAATATTTTGAAAATATATTATCGTAGCCGAACATAAAAACTGCAGCCAGTTTTTAATCAGTGACTAGTTATGAAATATTTGTTCTAATTATAACAAAAGGGAAAATGAATATTAAGAACTCCTATACGACCAAAAGGAAACGTTTCGGGTAATACAAAATCACATTATCGGATGGATTGATAAAAGTTCAAACAAGCAAGTGTCTCCATATTGTATCTATGCATATTTCTAGTGAGACGTGAATCATTTTGAAATATTATTTCATTATGAAGAGACTTTTGCGTTTAATTTAACTCTTCCAAATGTATAAAAACCTATATTCAATAAAAATTTAATTAAAACATTTTCCTCTTGTATCTTTAGATGTGTTTTATGTATTAATTTTTAATGAACCTTTACTTTTTTTAAACTGGCATCTTTACTATTCATAACATATGTAAATAACAGGTAACTATATACATTTCCTTCCTAAGCAAAAAGCAGGACTATGAAAACGTTAAATTTATCTTATGCGTAATACAAAACTGTTTATCGCGCTGTATGAGAACTAGTCGCAATTTTTCTTCGGCCTTACAACAACGTGTTATATGGGAGTCCACTGTAATTTGAATTCACAGATTAAGTATTAAAATTGTTGCATTTACCCTTTGTTAAAGCTTTCAAAGACGCTTTTATTGCGCAGCTGCTTTCTGAAAGCAAAAGACATGTAAGCTGCTCCCAGTTCAATATCGG
>BGPR01002225.1:137935-189118 GCA_013235015.1 Araneus ventricosus | reverse complement strand
GTTTTAATGTTTCTTAGAATTCTTAAGCAGTTTTAGAAGCAAAGTATTTTGTTAAAATTTCCAGTATTTTTTACATATAAGAAATGTAATATACTGTTTTAATAGATTTTTTAGGAAGTTCATTCCATTTTTTAAAAATTAAATTTCATAAAAACATTTGATTTTTTCATATTAAATAATTGGTAAAAGTGTTTAATAATATATATTGTACACATACAGTGATTCTGAGAAGGGAGAAATCCAGGAAACTAATATAATTAGTAGCCGTAAATAAGGGAAATGTTGTAAGTTTAGTCAGGGAAATTTTTTTCACAGTTTCTGTAGCCACCCTGTTTCAGTAAATGTTACTATGCATGCTATGCAGTAGAAACCTATAATTGTAGTAAAAGTTCCTGTAAAAATAGCAATATATATTACCTTAGAATTTGTGATAAAATTTACTGTAAATCGGTTAATGTTACTGTAAAATTTACACTTTCATTTTTTTCTACTGTAAAATTTTACAGTAAAAAGTACTGGCACCCTGATTGCCAGTACTTTTTACTGTAAATTTACAGTAATTTTTTTTACAGTGTACAGAGCAAGAGACAAACATAGAGTCAGGTTTATGCAGAAGAATAGACGTTAGTAGCGAGCCAAAACAGACGGCGTCCGAATTATCATTTGCCAGCATACTGGATAAGTGTCCTCAAATTTTAAAATACTGCAAAATATTTGAAAGGGTAGAGAAATTCTTTACCAAAATGTAATCAACTGTATTTAACTGATGCAATAGTAGCCAACATACCAAACTTATTCACATAGTCTTCTTCTAAGAGACACTAAATTTATCCCACATTCATACTATGCCAATATTTGTTCCATTTCTCACATCCTCTAATGAATTCAATAACCATTACAGAGCGAGAGACAAGCATAAAGCCGGGTTTATGCAGAAGAATAGATGTTAGCAGAAAGCCATGACAGACGGCGGGGGAATCAACATTTGCCTGCATTCCGGATAAGTGGTGTTTTACATCCTCTCGCAGGGGCGGCACGCCTGCCATTTATTGGAGATGAGAAGCCCCAGGGGATGGATGATGGGCCCTCTTCATTTCTTAGAGATCTTCCTCAGAGACCCGATGTATCCTGGGATACCACCAGGAGTAAATATGCCCTTAAACGCAGGAAGAGGTCAGGACGATTTTTCGGTAGATTAACTCGATTTGGACAGGAGGAATATCATTGTTTTAATTGAAGTCTCCTCTAAGTATGTTTTAAGAAGAGAATGATTTCATATGGGACATTAAATTTAGTTCCCCTCTTCAAATGCTCCACTTTTAAAATACTGCGTAACACATTCCTAGTACTTTCCTAAGATGTTTTAGTTAATCTTTCTAGGCAATAATCTATGAGTACTTTACTTGCTTCTGAATCCATGAGTTAATTTTGTGCACCCTTCGAATATTATATTTCTCAAGAAGTTTCTGTTATCTTTTTCTCAAACACAGACCTCCTTTATATCATATTTTATCCTATTATCCGGCAAGGTGTCGCTTGCTGAAGTTCTACATGTTTATTCTAACTAAGCAAATGGATGTTACGGATTTTTAAATATATAAACACGTTTCTTTTTATTTAAGCACTCGTAAAGAAATCAGTAAGTGATCAGCGTGATTTAGAACACTCTTTTAGAACGTTTGCCACTGATTATGAAAACCGAGTTTAACTGTCATTGTTGAGGTTAAATTTTTTAAGAATTTCCAAAGCTGATATTTTTTTATCGCAACTACAGATTTTTACTGCAAAAAAGTTTTCCATCAGTTGAAATTTGCTGTGGAGGGATACACATATTAGGCATATCTTGTTATGTACAGATGCTGACATAAAACAGACATTTTAATTATTTTGTTAGAGATCATTGTTTTCGACTAAACCTGAGCACCAAATATTTTAATATATAATATTCTAGTACGTCTCAGTTATCATTAATTGTTTGTAAGATGCACTTATAATGTTCTAAACAGTGAAAAACTTACAAATTTGCAGGCACACGTGGCATATGTATTTATAAGAAATTGCACCAGCCTGGAAGTAAAAGTATGTGATAAATTGCATTCAGACAGCTTTGTTGTCAGCCTGTTTATTCAAAGATGTAACTTCAAATTTGGTTATCCTATCTTCTTTATTTAACGTGCATTTAGAAATATGGTAAAAATATTTTGTCACATATAAACTAAGCAGTTGAAGGTAATTAATAAAAATTTTGCCATTGATGTTCATTACTTTGTTACTTTTTGTCAGTACATTTACTTTGACCTCAGTTGCATAGAAACAGAATTTTGGCTTTGGAATTGGAAAGTTGGAAATTCTAGACCGAATTCCAGCGGAGATCTATCGTGTATGCGGCCTGCAGTTCGCTGTATGCACTTTCGGTCAAATTTCCTTTCGCTGGTGTGACGCAGAAGTAGAGGCGGCTCGTGTGTAGGGACTGCGGTATTGAAGCACCCCTAACTTTTTCCATTGAGTAAATTTAATAAATTTATTTTATTTCCCATTTAATATTTAAATTTTCTCAACAATCTAACGCAATTTTGTATTAAACGATTACGATATTCAAATGAAATGAGAATAAGAAACCTACGCAGAAAACAAAGTTCCCTATCTTATTTTTTCACTACCCGAAGAAGAAGCTCAAAGGAGAAAGAAACAATACAAACGGAACTACGTTTTCTTGCAGTACCAAATTCGGCCTGCGCGCATGCTTTTCCTACCTTTCACTACGATAATTTTAAGCTGAAAGGGTACAATCGAAATTGACAGTTCGCGTCACGCTTGCGACGGAGTTTTAAACGTTTTCGAGCGGGGAAAATTTTTTCGCGTGCTAAAACTTTGAAAAGAAATAAAGAAATTAAAGATAATTAATGATAAATAAAAATTTAATTGAAAATTTTTTTATAGTAATGGAATTTCTTGCAATCCAAAAGATTTTTTTTAATGATTTTTAGCTATAAATGCCGATGAAGTACATATTAGAAATTTTTCGTGATACAAATATGTTTTCAAAATTTTCGTGAACCCTAATATTCTGTACCTTTCTATTTGGGATCATGATTCAATATTCCAAATTAAGATTAGATAAATTAAGATTTAATTAAGAATATTGATAAGTATATTCCCTATTTAAATTATCGCAGTCCACATTTAGATACATGTAACAAAATAAATTAATCATTTTTTCTTCTCTTGGCCATTCCCGTTACTACATAATACATCAGAGCTTGAACTCAGCTTTCTAACATTAAAAAATGAATAAAATATTTTCTGACGCACACAATATGAATCGGATAAAAAATGAATAAAATATTTTCTGACGCACACAATATGAATCGGAATACGATTACATGTAGCTGTTTTGATTTCAATGGATACAAAATTTTTAATCGTCGTACAAGCATCAAGGTTAATGTTTTTGTTCTTTCGCACCAAGAATGGATTTTATTTTTTAAGTAATTTTTAATGATACTAATAAATAGTATTCGCTTAAGCTTCTGTTTATATTAGTTATACTATAACATTTTTTTCTCGCTAATTAATAAGAAAATTCTTTTATTTCTGTACTATACTGCCATTTTAATGTTAGTTTTTTCAAATGTAGTAAGGAACACTGAACTGAAAAACAAATTTCGAGCTTAAATTTTTTATTAAAATTGATTTGTTAAAATACTTACATATTTGAAGAAAAGATGTTATTAGTTATTCATTAAATATAAAACTACTTAGAGTTAATGAAAACAGCCAAAAATGTAAGAGTTTCAAATATGCATTACTACGCAGTGAAGGATCAAAGATGCGCATGAAGGACAGCATCCCAAGATTACATAACAGGAGCCGCCAAGGCGCAGAAGCTTGAAGAGTGGCAGCCAGCTACGGCGCCGTCCTCGTCATCTGACTGCTCTCCAGAATGCTAGATCCATTCCCGAAGAGTCGTCATGTGTTTCAAAACTGAATGATAATCTATAATAGAAAACCCCAGAGATGTCTGTAAAGCTCATGAATTTGGCTACGTGCCAAAGAGACTGTGTGTTTAACATCGTTGTGTCGGTTAAAACATTGTTGTTTCATTAATGAAATTTTAACATTGTTCCATGTTGGAATATTACCGTGTAGACTGTGTGTTTAACTTTCTTTTGTGTGTTGTAACATTGTTGTTTCAACACTAACGTTTGTTCAGAATTCATTAATCTTGTTAATGAAACCTGATACTGTTCAATTATTTCCTTAACGGAGCTTAAAATAACCCCGCGCCTTGTCTGCGTCATTAATGAACGAGCCAATCGGGTGATTGTATAAGAACATCACCTCAGCTTCCAACAATGAAAGAGAAACACGCAATTAAATTTTTGTTTAAACAATGAAAACGGATTGAATTGCATTTCAACAAGGAAAAGTATTGTAAATTTGAAAATGTGATTGAGATTTTGTATTACATCTTTCGTGACTATCTGTTACAATCAGTTCTAAAATTGGTTTGTAGGGCAAAAGCCCGTCCGACGGGCACAAATCTTCTAGTTTAGTTAATAAAAAGGATCAAAGCGTGCATTACTGAATTATTCGACTACTGCACGAAAAAAAGTAAAATAATAACTGTTGTTTTTAATAACGGAAATACATTTTATACCCATGTTATTTGTTTTGGAATTGAAGAAATCTGTCTGCATCAGCATTTTCTGCAAACAATTGCGAATGTCTAGCATAGAACATAAAAAAAAATATTTACGCCTTAACTCACGAAACCACTGGTGGGCAGCATTTTAGAATGCTTTTACAGAATTAAACGCATATCAAGATTTGCACGTAATTGTCGACCAGTTCACATGAAATAGTTGCAATTATTCACCTTCAAACTTTCTTTCAATGGTCACTTTAATTAGAAATTTTAAAAAGAATTGTAAATATCTTAATTCTAATGTAAATTTATAATTCATTAGCACGAAATCTATAATTCTTGGTAAATTATTGCAGACAAATTTTCACCGTTAATACAATTTAAAGTGTTATTATTTGTAGGCAATAAAATAATATTAAAATGATTAAATTCAATTGCTTACTAACAAATAACAGTATTATAACTACTATTACAAATTACCTGTCTGAGTAAATTTTATAAACATACTACAAAGCATTCAAAGAGAATAATTGTTAAGATTCTTCTCAAAAGCGAGATGAAAAAGAAACATTTTCTAAAAGTTCATCGAAAACATGAACTTATTTCAAATTAAATTTATTTCAGACATGAGAAAATAAATTTCGTAATACTTTTCGGAAAACAATTTCTACGCGTGTCCAACGAATTTCATTTGTTCTGTTGTGACGTATTATTCCGCCTGAACGTCATCTTTGATTAAAAATTGCTCTTGTTTAAGACAAGTTTGTTTCTAAAGAAACTGTTATTTTCAATAAAATTAATGCGTTCCACTAATTTTAATAAAAGCAGAAACATCGAACAATTCTAAAGACATTCTAATTTCGTTTTACTGTGAACTGTAATAAAAAGAAATAAAAGTGGTTATAAATAAATGTTTCTTTGTCTGGCTGCAGAATTCTAAGAATCTTCCTTGATTTGTTCTAGTTGCATGGTTCTGTCTTCGAAATTCTAACATACGTATACTGTAATGCATTGTCTCGATATTAGAAAGCATTTGAAAACACCTCATAGCTTTCAGTTAACGCTAATTTGTAATTCAGTTACGTTAATTTGAAATTCATGGAAACTATTTCAAAATAATTCCTTCAAATAGCTGCTCATATGCGTTTCAATATTCCTAAGCTATAAAGTTTCGAATTCCATATGTGAAATTGTAGTTTTTCAATATTTATTATTAACGGGAATGTTTAAATGCCTATGAACTGCAATTTGAATGAATTCTTTTGAATTTTTTTTAACGGATTACGAATTAGAAATTCCACGAATTTCATTCCGCCGATGATGTTCATGTTAACTTTGGCGTGAAGGGTCAAAAGTTTTCCTGTCGATGTGGTGCGGAAGTTGGAGAAGAAGGTGTTAGCTGAGGTGCCGCCCTCGTCATCTGACCACGGTTCAAAATTGCAAAGTCCATTCCCAAATAAGCATCGTCTTTCTTAAAAACGGAACGTTAATGTAGCTATCACGAATTTAATCCATATTAAAGCCATCGAAAGTCTGTGATCCTTTCTGACACCCACGGGTTAACATATTCTTGTTTTCTCTCAATAGCAATAAATATAGAAATCGCACAAAGCGTAGAGAAAAAGGATTTACATGTTGATATTGAGACACACAAATCTTTCCTAATGGCGTGGGAATTAAATGTTTAAAATTTATGATAAATATTTGTACCAGCCAATTGATTTTAATTTTTAAATTTTTTAAGGGTGATGCAGATTCTGTAACGATAAAATGTTTGTTTTCGTTAAAGCATCTGCATCACCTGAAAAAATGTGCATCGAAGAGAGGTAATTCCCGTGAAAGATTAAATGTATGTCTAACAATATTTTTAGACCATTTTATCATATTTTGAAAATCGCTTTCGCTAAATCTCACGTCTAAGGAATGTAACTTACAATTCAAATGCTAATTTCTCTGAAAACGATCTTTATAACAATGATGGATAGTAAACTTTTTCTGAACAAGTGAATGAAAATTAAAAAAAAAAATATTAATATCTCAATTGTGTTTTGATAATCAGTCGATTGTGCTACACCTGCAGTAACGCGATCAAAATGTGGGTAATTTTCAACAAGATCTCTGTCAGTGATTTCAGGTGACGTAAAAATCAAATGGTAAATTTCGCTGTCATGTCCAATATCATCTGCTTGCATATCGTCTTAAGCGAAGCAGTGTCACAAGGTTTGTTTCTTTTCCCCTACAAGATACACAACAGATTTGAAATTATATCATCCAGAGATGATGGTGATTCCACTTAAACGACGTAGTATCTACCCAACTGAAATAGTAGATACTACCTGATGTAACATATCTATAACCTAATCGACGAGTAATTTACTCTCTAATCCAATTGCACAAGTAATCTGTTTCGATCCAATCGGCAAGAATGCTCTCTCAAATCAGGATATCAGGTGACGTAAAAATGAAATAGTAAATATCGCTGCTCATGTCCAATAGCGTCCGCTTGCATATCGTCTTAAGCTATGCAGTGTCACAAGGTTTGTTTCTTTTCCCCTACAAGATACACAACAGATTTCAAATTATATCATCCAGAGATGATGGTGATTCCACTTAAACGACGTAGTATCTACCCAACTGAAATAGTAGCTACTACCTGATGTAACATATGTATAACCTAATCGACGAGTAATTTACTCTCTAATCCAATTGCACAAGTAATCTGTTTTGATCCAATCGGCAAGAAAGCTCTCTCAAACGAAAACTGGCCATGATAGCCTGATGATAAGACATCGGCTTCCAGATTATTTGATCACGCATTCGAAACTCGATTACGCTGGAATTTATGTATTCCATTGGGTGTGAAATGCCAGCACGGGCCAAATAAACTAGATCTAGGTTTATATGGACTGTAAAAGAATGTCTTCACTCTTTATCGAAACATAGGTTTATTTCAAAAACGCGGAACAAAATAAGAACAAGGACAACGGTAAGGATAATGTTTACGTCCTGACACTTGGAATTCTTTCTCTGTTGCAATCTTTCCTACTACGAGGGATTATTTTCAAAACTGATTCAAGGTGAATTTAAAAATTCTGGACCTGATAGCATACTTATTTCTTTCATAAGTGAAAATAATTTCTCACACCGGTAAATACTTCCTTATAAGAACGCCCATAACCCAATTTTCGATAATTTTCAGACTGTCAGGCAAATATTTGTAAAGTTCGGGTATCCAAACTTCACTTAGTTTTGGGTAGCATTGGATTTCGATTACTTCCATTTGCATATGGTTAGGTATTGATTGCATATCTGTGGATAAAATCGGAAAAACAAAGGAAGCTTTTATAAATAATTATATATAATTACGAATTTTAATAGTATTAGGATTATAAGAATTTTACCAGAGTTAGGAATAGAAAACTTTGCGTGTATGGTTAGGAATATTAAAAATTAACTCTCTGAGCCCGGCTCGAGAGAGAATTTGGTTGCCTCAAAACCCGGGTTCGTTCAATTTTTCGTTCACAGAAACAGAATGGAACCGTCCTTTCCTTCACCCCAATGCCA
Source organism: Araneus ventricosus (assembly GCA_013235015.1). Lineage (NCBI taxonomy): Eukaryota > Metazoa > Arthropoda > Arachnida > Araneae > Araneidae > Araneus > Araneus ventricosus. The sequence continues at coordinate 180,906 of BGPR01002225.1, read as the reverse complement.
GAAAGGGGGACGCCCGCTGCGCGGTCATTTGTCAAAAAAAGGGGAGCCATTGATGGTCATTTGCGGTTAGAACTAGCGGTACTGGTCAAAGTCTTGTGAGTGAAATGCTTTTCGGGCTACTGATATGAATTCTACTCTATCAGTTTAGGAGGAATCTCGATTGGTTTATCTAAATGCTTTCAAAGAATTATTTTTTACCCAGTCATTAAAATTTCCGTAGGTTCTCGCACGGTCTGTGCTGTAAAATTTGTCTTATTTTAAAAAGAAAGCGAATCCATAAACTTTGAGCAGTTATTATTCATTTGTGCAATTGACACATAATTCTGGTAAGTAGATCTTATCAGTAGAGACACACTTATAGAGCGGACAAATAAACTAAAGAGACTATGAAAAAGCAACAAATCCGTCAGGGAAAAAGGTGGTTGCTTTTATCACTCGGAAATTTCTTTCAACTTCAGACATTTTACAAAGAAAAGTAATCATTTATCTCGGGAGCTCGTAGAAGAATTGTGAACACACAAGCAATGCTTTCTGAAACAGCCTTCTTTTATCATCCTGGCAATCAGTCTTTTTCGGCAAAAAATCGCTAATCATAAATATCTCAAATATACATCATCTTATTTTTGCACAACTCTAAATGAGTGTTCACCAAGAATATGAGAGAATTACCCTCAAGACAAGTTTTTATAGATATCAATGTGAGAAAAATGCAGTGCTTATGTTGAAAAAGAAAAGGAAAGAATGAATTATAAACAAAAAGAGTCGTACCTTTTTTTTCGTATATCGGTAGGCTATTCAGATTTATTCAATTATGCAAGGTGTGCACGCCCCCAACACCTTAATTAACGTTGTATTGTTATTGAAATTTATTTATTTTATTTTTTCAAATATTTCATGAAAAGAAACGCACTTAGAGCACATTAAAGAATCAAGTAATTCGATTAATTAGAAAAAAATATATTTTGAAAAATAATATCTTTAAACTGCAAGCTTATTTTCAAATATGAAGAAAAGAAGGCAGTTGTTTTGGTTCTTACTTGTCTTGTAAAACGTGGTAAGCCATGTATTATACTAACTTTCTGACAAATTAACCTCGTTTGTGTATATGTGAGGCACAGTTAAATGTGGCGTTTGTGGCTAGCAAAACTGTAAACATCGTTGTTGAAAAGGTTTAAAATTTCATTATTAAAATTTATTATTTTTGTAACGAAATATATTGATAGTTTAATATTTAAAAATAAATCTCTAATTTTAAAATGCCGTGCGACAGTATAAAAGGTTAAAGACCGTGACCTCTCTCTCCCCCTTTCCCCCTACGAATTTCCACTTCTGAAAAGCTAATGAAGTAAAGATAACACAAATCTCCGTGCAATTATGGAGTCTTAAAAATATATCTTCTGTTTTGCAGTTAAAACACAATTAAAACAAAAAACGCATTCCTGGTGAGGAAAATGTTTACTATCTATAGCTAAAATGTTCATCATTTTATTGATATAGAGCGGAAAATCTTACTGAGACTAAGAGATACTCTTGTGCATATCTGTTCCGAGTTCTCGTAAGAGACCCAGAGCGATACTAGACTTCACATATGAAAATTTCCCGATAATTAAAAAGTGTTGTAAGCACAGTCGATGCAAATCTGGACCCGTAAAATCCTCAAAAATTTTTACGTTTCGATCTCATTAAACCGCCACGTTGGGCAAACCCGCGCTTATTTCTGAGAGCTCATAACTTAATTCCATCGCCATCTTCATGCTAAATTTCGTTTTACTCCATCTTTTTAGACCTTATTTGCCTTCTATTTTAGTCTCTCTTAGTTGGAGCACTGTAACCTTAATGAAAATACGGATCCGGACACGGAAAACACCCTTCTTCCAAAATTCCACACCACACTAGCGTTTCGCAGTGTTTTCCGCTAAATTTTCTTACGCAACTTGTTCTCCCTTCTTTAAATAGCTCCATATTTTTTAATTCATCTGATTTTAAATCTCTTATTCGAATTTTTGAACCGTTAATTTAATTAGAAGCCCATTCATTATCTAGATGTGGAGGTGCATTGGACACTTCGCGTCCTCGCGGTACTCCGTAACGAAACTCAGTTCCCTTCCTTTGCGCATATCTGACAGCATATCAAATTATCAGTTGACCAGCCAAATTTAATATCTTCTGATTAATTTCATAATTAGTATATACTAAATTCAATATAGAACTTTCAGCAAAAAATTAGAGCTCGCACAACACCAGGAAAGTTTTTTAAAATTCTGATGTATCTCAAGCGGTTTCTAATTTTACAATCATTGAAACAATAATTGTTTTTTTAATTGAATTTAAATATGTCTAGAATTTAACTTTATTTCAAAATCTCATTCAGAAGTCTTGTTTGCAGTTTTTAACTTATGTTTTTCAGCAGTTGATTTTAACAGTAATTGACGGTCACCGTATTTCCGTTAAATGTACAAATCATGAAAAGTTGAGAAAAGCAGTAATCGACAATTTTATGGAATCTAAATTATTTTCTTTGGTAAAATTTGCTTGTAGCAATACAATCAGAAACAATAAATGAGTAAGTAAATAAATTTACTTTTCAAAAAAAAAGTTGGTCTGAACGATTTCTGTTCCAAAAAATGAGTGAATTGATCAGTGTCAATAAAATAATTTAAAAAGGGGAAGAAAGAGTTTTCTTAATTTTTTTACAAAAATGAACGTTTTCAATATCTTTTGCATAAGGCAAGTTAACAATTTCCTTATATAGATCATAATGAAATGTATAAAAAATGTAAATTGGATTTATTTTTTTCTTCTTCTGATAAATATAATCTCATTTAGTAAATAACTGTCCTTTATTCCTTCTTTTGCTATGCTCCGACTTAATGACTTGACAAAACCGCATATCACTCACTGTCAGAATTCCCTCCACCCCGCTGAGATAATCTGTCCAGGTAGCCTCGGGAACTTCCTTACTCCCTAAAATACTCCCAACCGCCCCAAAACGTCCGACTCCGTCCTCAGTCGACAGGGACGCTTTGGGGCTCCGTCGGGCTCATAGAGTTAAGCTAAGGAATTTTTATTAAAAATTTTGTTACATACTGATATGTTTGATGGGCTGCAACAATAATCTTTGTGGGCCGCGAGTTTGACATTCTTGATATCTGGCACTCGGCGTCAAACTTTCTCGCTTAATGTGGCAGTTTGTAGAGTTGCCGCTCTTATCTGACCACGGGATAAACTGAAGACATCCGTCCAAAAACAGCCATCCGCTTTACTTAGAATGGGACTCAAATCTGGCTGAATTAAACTCTAACTCCAAGTTATTTTGAACCGCGGTCAGATGACAAGGACGACACCCGAGCAAGCACCCTCTCTCCAAAGTTCCAGGACTTAAAAGTAATTTTTAACTTGCGCAGAGTTTACTCAAAAAGCATTCTGTAATTGATGAATAGATATTCCCGGGTACGCGGGACGTGGATTGCCGATGACTGACGGAATTTCTTCGTTTCTATCTCAGAAGTAATTTTTTAATTTATGTAGTTTTAATTCTATGTTTTGTACAGTTTTTATTTGTGTTGTGTGCGTCGTTTGATGTGTAGTGTTGTTTTTATATTGTGGGGTTTCGATCTTTGACTTATTTATATATCTGATTTATACTGCTTTTTCTGTGTTTATTTGTGTGTTGCTATTTCAATAATTATATATATATTTTTTTTATGTAGTTTTTCTGTTCCTTTCTTACCCGAGCAGTTTTTAAATTTATTGCGTTAGGGATGTTTTTATATTTTATATGAAAAGAAAGACGCTTCATTTTGTGAGTATCATTCGCCACACTCAGTGGTTGAGTACAGGTAGATCAAGGTATTCTCTCCCACCGAGGTGTGTCGAACCAGCTTATACTCCCAGCTCTCATGTATTTAAAAGTGCTGTCCCTGTTCGGGCAATGCCTATATCATTTTATTGTACACAATAAATCCTGTCCTCCACATGCTGGTGGGTCGGCTCTCTGTTGTAAAGTTTAGTTAAATCACTAAAAGTCAATTAGAATAGTTATTTGTCGAATTCTAAAAAGGAGTGAAAATAAAATTATATTATTGTAAAGTTTAGTTAAATCACTAAAAAAAATTCAATCGAAATATTTATTTGTTAAATGCTAAAAAGGGATGGCATTTAATTAACTTATGTAAAGCTTAATTGGAATATTTATTTATAATATTCAAAGTGACTGTTGGAATTCTAGAAGGACTTAAATTTAATTTAGTATTAAGAATTTATTATTAAGGAAAATAATTATTTCCATTTGAGTAGAAGTTCAATAGAGATAGGTCTCAGAACAGAGAGCGTTGATCTTTTTCCCTTTTTCCAGTGGGAAAGACCTCCCATGTTTTTCCCTTTAGGCAAGTTGAAATAAATTCTTGACTTTCTGGTAAACAAGAGGCATAGCCACCAGCATCGAAACAACCCTGAGAAACATTCCTTTTCCTTTTTAGGCAAAAAAAACCGCCGCTGAGAAAAATTCAGTATTGGGATGCTTTCGGCATAGCCCTGACAGAATTATTGTGTTTTTCCACCCAAAATTGAGGTCCAGAGATCCCTTTCTAAAAAGTATGACGTGAGGGAGCACATTTTATTTCCTCACCTTTGACCTGGGTGCGATTCGCATGGGTGTTTCTGTGTAGTAACTGTCAACACATCCATAATCCCTGATAAAAGTTCAGAGACCCTCGTGGGATATTGCTAGAAGATGCTCTGGAATTAGCCGGGATTGGACAGAAGGGCTCTGGGAGCGTGAATAAATCCAAGGGATTGCATGATTTTGAAAACTTTTAACCAATGATAATTTAATAAGTTGGCTATTTTGGCGTAAAGGCCATCGCCAGGAGAAATTTAAAAAGGAGTGTTTGGGATTTAGAGGACACGCAGAGACTGTCTCTCGATTTTGACTGAAAATAGGAGACTCGAAAATTTTGAAAATGGAGATATAAGAAAAATTCGAGATAGGAAGGAGAATTTAGAAAGCTGGGAACGGAAGATGAAAAACATAAAAAATTGGAAAGGAAAGGGAGATTGATCCAAACCAAATTGGAATCGAGGATTGAAATGAAGGCCTATAGGCGATAACGTCAAGGATTGTGAAGGGGATTCCCCGGTATCATCGCTGGGTTTTCCGTGCGAACTCATCGAAATAAATCCCCTGCCCTCAACGGAACGAAAAAGTGATCCTAGGCGTGCATAGCGCTTGTCATGAAGGACAGTGCGAAGAAAGTTTGCTACTCGTGGATTAAAAAGAAAAACTAATATCCAAGTGATGTCCGGAAGAAGGCGTGCAATTAGATGCTCCGTGTTCCCAGCAGCGACCCTCCTGATCTACAACTTATTAATTAAAACGCTGCAACATTCCAGCCACCGGCAGTTCCTATAAAAGTATCCAGTAGTCCCGTCCAATATGATGTCGGACCGATCAAAAACACTCAGGTGATGTCCCGAAGAATTCTTGTAGTTAGATATCAAGTTCGAATTTTCCAGCGGTCATCTTCAAATAAAGATAAGTGCATTCCTTAATCCCTCATTTTATATTTTGAGAAACTAAATTAAACTTAATAAGCTGATAAAATGTAATGTATAATTCTAAACAACAAATAATTTAATTCGAAGGAAATGTAATGTGTAATTTTAAACATCAAATAATTTTAATTGTAACAATTGTAAGTTATAATCTTCGACATTAAATGAAAATTTAGAATTTTTCATGATTTATCATGTTATTAATTTATTAAGTGGTGTGAATTAGAAGGCTTATAGAAATGCTAATTATTTATATTACATGGTATTTTAAATTTGTGCCTAATTTGAATATAAAAACAAATCCATGCAAATGAGTGTTAATTTTTAAAATTTAGATATGAATGTAGAATGTCTAAGATATTTACTACAAAAATGTTATTGAAATGAATGGATGTCAGTAAATGAGCATCTTTGCTATAAATTAATCAAATGTATGTTGTTTAAAAGTAGTGGTAACATCTATTTCCATATGAATAATTTACTTGTTATAATGATATGAGTTATATATGTTTAGTATAAATACGTATAATTGACTGAGTAAATATTAATAATAAAGACCTGAGAACCATAGTGAAAGAAAGTAAGAAATATATATATACATATATAAGCTTTAGCCTTTTGAATTTATATTAGAGATGGCCACTCATATAATCCTAAAAATGATAAAAATTAATATTTTAGTAATTGAATAGGCTGTTAGGGAAAAATTTGGAATCATTAATGAACATTTAATTAAAAATTTGTTTGGGAAAGGGTCGACCCTTACATTGAGTATGTGTTAATAAGTAATGATATTGATGATACAGCATTTGAGTATTCTTTTGTTTTATCAATGATTTTATATAATGAAGTATCATATGATTGTTTAATAAATGTGTTATTTTACGAAATTTGGCTTTGTTTTTCTTGTCAAATATTTAAGCACTGTGAAAGAAATGAGATTTTAGGGTTATTGCAATTTTAGACTCTTCTAAAATTAACACAACGCATATAGTTAATCACTTTCTAACTTATTGTTTTAAATTGTGGATGTTATTTAAAGGAAATTTGAAATAGAAGTTAAGTAGAGAATGCATCTATTGCCTGTTGCTAAGAGTTTCATTAAGTGGAGATATGAGTTGGTTGTTTATGAATCTGTTTGATATTAATTGAAGTTAAAGTTATGAGATTGAAAGATTACTGATATGTGTGAATATTCATCTTGAGGTTGAGATAAGCAACAGGTGTAGTGACATTGTAACTTCTAATATTTGAAGGTGTAAATTTCTAATTTGAAATTCTTAAATTATTTAATCTAAGGATTTGATTAGTAAATTTTTAAAGGCTCTTATAAATCAATCAAAGGATTTCTAGAATCTTAATTTGGATATGCATATGCTGAAATTTGAGGAAGTGTAAATTACATAATGCTCATATTGCGAAGGAGTATATAGTATATAGATTTGGTTGTAGAGTAGTAATTTGTAAACAATCTATTAATTCTTCTATATAAAATCAAAAACCAAAACTCGACGACATCTCTCCCCGCTGGTCCTCTCCCGGCCTTACACCCTTCTTGGGTAGGCCGGGCCAGAGTGGGTATTTTTGCACCACACTAGCGGGAGGGCGTTTGTCCCCCTACGTATGATTTAGTATGCAACAGGCACAATACACGACGGGTCTTCAGTGGAATCGGGTTTCGAATTGGATCCCTCCGGCCCCGAAGCAGAGACCTTACCACCAGGCCTCCGCGTCCTCCAGTAACACGTTAGATAATGTGATAACTTTCTGATTTGACTACTTTTAATTTTAAACTTTTTTTACTTTAGTTATTGCTTATCTTCTATCTTCTATACTTATAAAAGGAAATGTTTGCGTGCATTCCTGCGCGCGATGTCCAGACGAATCTATCGCACTCACAGCCATGAAATTTTGCACACAGGTAGTCGTAAAGGTGACTTAATGCACCTCGAAGCCGGAATTTTTAAATTCAATCTAGAAAATTTTCTATTTATTGTTTTGTGTTGTTTTGGGTCATTTTTGGCACGTTTACGGCTGTAGTATCTTTTCTAATAATCGTTGAAATACAATCAATGCACCATCGGATAGAACAAACAATTTGCGTTCTAATGAAGTTTGTTTTGATCTTCAAACGTAATTTACTGAATTTTGAGAAATTTTTAAAAAATAGTCAGTTTTGCCATCGAAATTTAATTTTTGTTTTTAAATTTGCTGCATCCAACGTTCTAATAACACTATTATTTTCAATTTTTTTCAACTTATAACTGGAACGCTTCTGTCGTATTTAAAACAAGAACGGTTAAAATATCTTTTCCCGGTTTTTTTTCAATTAACTTTTTACTGGTAAGTTGAAAGATCTTTTTATCTACCGAGCTCCCTCCCGCGACACTTTTCCGGAACTTTGCTGTCAATTTGATTGGCTGACGATGCAGAGCGCAGGTGACGTCATAACCTTCAACTGAATGACTTCGATTATTATTTTCGGTAGTGTCTTAAAGTGTTTATGTCTCGCATATTTTATTTGCTTTATAATAATCATTTTCACTCTGCAATTTTTTATTATTGTTTCGGATTAACGTACTCTGTATTTTCTACAGTTGAAATGTCATTATCGCGAAGAAAAATAAGCGGGGAAATCAAATAATGTGTATCTTTTATTTTGTTGTCAGAACTTTTTCATGCCATTAGTCCCTTTTTTTTTTTTCTTGTCTTAAGTCCTGATTCCACGGGCAACGCCGTGCGCGTACTGCCAGTATTTAATATAATGTGTATTTAGGATTCCCAAGAACTTTTAAATTCCACAATGAACTTTTCGAATCTGTTTAATCAGTGAATTGCTATGTCTCCACTTATTTCAGCATTTTACTCACGCATTTCACACACTATTAACCAAACACCCTCAAAACAGAATACTTTTCCCACCAATAAAATCTCTGGAGATTATTTCATCATCTGACCGGGAATTCCACTTAAAACAAATACCTTATCGGGTCGTCTCACGCAATTAAGACAATTAGAGACTGGAACATTTCAGTTACGGTATATAAAATAAAGTTCCGCGCAACCTTATTATAATTCGCGCCAAACTATCTACTTTGGCGATCCCATCGAGCAAGGAAACTTAATGTACTTCAACACCGAACAAATGATTAGTTAAGTACTTGAAGAACTTGGCGAAACATCTCATTAAATCTGAACGCTCTCAGCATCCCTGTAATTAAGATTTTACACAACTTCCACTATTATTTCTAAATTTTAATAACTTATTATGATTCTCCGTAGTTTAAAACCGTACCTTCTGAAGTATGCAAGGAACTGAAATCCAATTTTGAGTTAAATGATCCAAGAAAGGAATTCAACTATGTATAGGATTCTACAAATTAAGCTACACATATCAAAAAGGGCTACAAAAAAAACTGTGGAGGGGAAATTTGGGGAGTAACGAAAGGAGATGATGCCTGTTATTGCGTTTATTTGAACATTAGGAAGCTATTTTGAATATTTTCTGATAAAGAAAAATCCAGTTTCTCTCAATCTGGTGTTGTGATATTTTCTTCGTCATTAAACTGTTCTGCTTGTTGTTTGAAATTTATATTAGAATTATCCGCAAATTTCGTTAACGCCCAGGAATTTGGCTACTTGCCAAAGAGATTTAGACGGTATGTCTACAAATTAGCATATACACACACGGGATACTGTTTTGATTCTGTGATGATTTAATATCAAATATAAGTTACGACAGTGTTTTTTTTTGGCTGAGTTTAGCAGTTTCTTTTCTTTTCTTCATTTTATGTTGACTCATCGACGAGGAACTCTGTTAATAACAAATAGAATTTATACTAGAATTAATTTATTTTTCCACTTCTCGGAGATATTTATTTTCGCTTACGTTAAAAAGTTTTTCTTTTTTCACAATTAATTTTGGAATAGAATATTTATATATTTTGAAAAACGAAAGTTAGTATCAATTGATTCATCATTTCTATTTTTCATGCTTTTTTATATCTTAAGCACTCTGCCAATGTGCATGTGATTTTGTACTACATTTTTCGTTAATAAATCTGTGACAATCAGATCTAAGATATTGTTGGCAAGCTAAAAACCGGTCTGAGACGGTTTTGAAATCTACTATTAAATAATATACAGTGAACTTTGGTAATACGTTAACCTTCTGATTCCTAATTTTAAGGAACTCAGGAACACAAAATTACTGGAACATCACACTTTTTCTTCCAATGATAGGACAAATTCCACACACCCCTCAAAAACCACAATGACAAGTTTTTTTAATTATTTCTCGCGTCGTCCAAGTTTACCCAAAGAGTGCAAAGCTTGTCATGAGTCGGCGGTAAAAAAATTTCAATGCAAATCATTGTCTAATACGATATAACATTAAAATGCCAATACAAATTAAATACAAACAACAATCATAATAAATAAAAGTATGGATGGTGGGCGTTGCCTGGGTGAAGGCGCATGCTAGTAACTGGGGTAATGAGCTTTCATTACATCAAAATAGCGACCACTTCAGGGGATGGCATGGATATTCCGGCTCGCTAGTCTTACGTTAAATTCAAAATTAAAAGAAATATGATAGAAGAATGGGAAAAATATTGGCTTAAAGATGACTCCAAATCAGGGAGACGTATTAGAGGGTTTGTCGAACATGTGGATACAAAAATTTTAATTCAAAATTTTTTAATATATTTCCAAACTGGGCATGGACCATTTCCTTACTATCTTAATCGCTTCAAAATCCTCAACTCACCACTTTGTATCTGCAGGAAAATAGGGGGTGCAGTTTTTCACTGCATCCACCCAGAAAGCTTCTCATCTTAAAAAACCAACAAATAATTTTAAAAGAGAGTGGTTTAAACTCTTTAACACAAATGCAACTTTTAAAATCGGGGAGATATTCCACATAAATGATAACATATGCAACAGACTTTCCCAAGTGCATCATGGGAAAACCCGACTTCCTTTCTTTTTCATCTTCTAAATTGTGTCACAGAATTCGGGTCTTCTTGTATCGTTTTCTTTATTTTTTTATTCCTAAATTATGTTATAGGAATTGTTTTGTTCCCAGGTAGCACAACGTGTTGCACCGTACTGTACAATATTGATCGATATTATATAATATGATATTGTAAAATATTATATAAAACTAGCTGAAAACTCGGCATTGCTCAGGATCCATATTTATTCATATACCGGCCTCCTGTTTTTTTCTCCTAAAACTATTGTCACCAACTTTCCCCAACGAACGTAAATCTCTTTTGAGTCTTTTCTTATTGAAATAAATCCTTCAAATATAGCCTTTTTATCACCTTACATCAGTATGGATTGAATAAAAATGGGAGAAAATTTTAAAAAGAACATTTATTTTAAACAATATATAGTTAAAAAAACTAATGCAGCTTTACAGTGTACAAATATATTTATACTGTATAACTTGGTTACTGCGAAGCTTCTAAATAAAATGTTTTATAAATTAGATAAAGAAAGTCAAAAGTCAAAGTTCTCGAGAACAATTGTCACTCGAAAGAATTTCTCTAAAGAAGAATGCTTGAACAAAAAAAAAAAAAACTTTTAACCTCAGTTAGGGTAATAAAAACTAATTATAAATACTTTCTATTAATACTATAAATAAAGTCAAACTGAAACTCAAATATGAAATAGCATTTTTCTACTCTTTTTAAACAACTCTGCCATACCAACGCTAATATTCAAAAATTTGTGAAATTTAAACGAAACATCACGTAAACAAACGTCATTGAATATTTGAGTGCTCAATAAAAGATACGATATAAAAAAGGGGATTTAAGTGCGTGCTACGAAATAACAGCGGAAGTAAGAAGTCTACCTCGACCAAAAAAAGCATTATTTTCTTAGCGTTAACAGTGGTAAAAACACGTGAATAAAGGATTTGATAAAACAATAAATTAGCCTGAATTTTATTTTATAACAACAAAAGCATTGTTGCAATTTGAGTTTAAAATGAATTTTAAAACGTTAATTACAGTTAGAGAATAGATTGTACAAAAATTAAATTGTTATCATTAAAAGGATAATGTTTTGCTCTTTAAGTTGATGTAAAAATAACTTTCGTACCATGAGTATTTCAGAAGTTATTGGTGAAAAACGTCTAAAAATAGCTTAATTTTCGCTATTTAGTTAAACAAATAAAAATCTATTTCAAATTTTAAATTAATTTTTACGGCGTTAGCTCCCTCTTGTGTTAATCCATAACTGTGCCAAATTTGGTCGTCGTAAGTCCAACGGAGTGCATAAAGAACCAAAAAACGAACAAACAAGCACACGCATACTTTCCCCTTTTACGCACAGCAATATTGTGCAATATCTTTCTGTTACTGGGGTCGTATCTTTTCTTTTTCAAAATTGGTTTTTTTTCCTGCCTCTCTTTTCTAAATTGTATCTCAGACTTCCTTTTTTTCAATATTTTCTTTGCTACTTATAAGATTTCATTATTTTTTTTATTTTTTGTGTATTTTATGTGTTTATTTATTCCGTTTCTTTGTGTTTATTTATTATTTTATATGATTGTAATTGCTTATTATGTATACTGTTTGTATTTTATTATGTTTATATTCATATTTGTATTTTGTATCGTATTACTTTCTTATTATTTTACTTACATTATTTTGCATTGTATTATCTAATTTTTTTGTATTGTATTACTTTAATATTTGTAGTAGAATTTTTCTTCCCGCCGACTCGTGACATGCTTTACACCCTTTGGGTAAGCAGGATCGGCGTGAGAAATAAAAGAAAGGCTGTCATTGTGGTTTTTGAGGGGTTGTGATACTTGGAACGAAAATATATATATATATTAGTAGAATTATTAAAGTATTTAAAGAAAAGAAATTAATTAGATAAAAAAATCGTTTGGCCATAAAAGAAATTAATTTTAAAATATCTTTTAGCCGTAAAAGAAATTCATTAAAAAATCTTTTGATATCAATTTTTTTCTAAAGGTTACAAAAATAGATTGGCAACGATATTTTTGTCTGAGCGCACGTTGCCTAGCAACGAAGAAGAAGAAAAGTTGCTAAGATGGAATTCGTTGTAAAATCCTGCAATATACAGTAGAGGGTGTAAATAAATACATATATACATACATAATAAATAAATAAAAGTGCACAAGAATAAGGCAAAAAATGAAAATAAAAGGCAATGATTAATAAATATGATAAATAAAATATTTAAAAATAAACAAAATAAAAGGAAATAAAATACATTTATAAGAAGTTCAACCTCTTGCAACTGGGACAAGAAACAAGAGGTACACTAAAAAGCATCCGAAAAGGAACCGAAGTCTTTGATACAATTAAAAAAAGGAAGAGAAAGAAAAAATATTTATAAAACAATTTTGGAAACGAAAGATAAAACGATTTGTATAACATTAAAAAAAAGGATTTCTATAGCACAATTTAGAAGAGGAAACAGAAAGTCAGGTATTCCCATGCTACAGTTAGGATATTCTATTCCATATGAAATTACTTATTTGGAAAATCTACCGGATTTTAAAAATTACTGTTACAAAAATGTAATGTCGCTTTCACGCCTGCCTCGTCTTATGGTTGGGAAGAGAGTTTTACAGAGGTAAGCTTGGAATGACCGGCAGTGGCCAGGCCTGGACGAACTTGGCAACCATTTTAACGACAAATCGAGGATTCCCGAAAATGCTATCATTTTCTCAGTATCTCTATTAGGAAAGGAGATATACAGAATGTACTGGATGATTCCATGTGACGTCACCACCAGTCGAGCTGGGGTATATAAACGGAGGCAATCGAAAGGAGGGCTGACTTTGGAGTTTCGTCTGCAGTGCGAGCTGGAAAGCCGGTAAGCTGAGCGCTATTGAAAGTACTGTTACTGTCATTATTAGTGATTTGCTAACTGTTTGTATTGCTAAATCTGAAAGTGCTGTTGCTGCTATTTCTTATGAATTGTTGTCTGTTTGCGTTTTTAATCTGTACAAGAGCTATTGTTCTTGTTACCTGTGCTACGTGTTCATCCTGAATATTTGAGAAAGAAACGTCATTCTTCATTATCCTGCTTGTTGGACTGTTTTCACGCACATCCACCGGACAATTTTTGTAACATTACAGTTTTGTTAAAGAGTAAATTCTTAAACTACTTTCTTTTAAAATTTTCTAAAGGTTAATTTTAAGATGATATCTTTCCTTGTGGACGCAATAAAAAATACGTGACAACATCCATTCTCAATGCGTTGATATTCAAAAGAGCTATCTGATTAGCTGATGGCTATTAGGGAGTTTTATTTCAAGGAAATGTGGTAGGCTGAAATCATAGTTCTAAGAAAATCGTCCTGTCCTCCAATGAGGGTGAGCACGAGCCTAGGGTATTCAATTAATCACATATAACAGAAGGAGGCGGTAATTTCGAAGGAAGCCCATCGTCCTTTGGTTGAAAGGGAGTTTGAGACTTTTCATTATTAAAAGAGTTAATTCGTATAAGGTGATGAAAAATGTGTTACTCTTTCTCGTGCAGCGCTATAAAATCCCGTGTTACAGCGTCAGATAAATTCAGCATTTTCATAGTCTTTGATTTTTTTGTTTGAAAAGCAAACACTTACATGTTGTTTATTAATGAGCAGTGGAGCCGATGTTTTAAAAAAAAAACTCACTAGAAATATGCGCAGTACATTATTTAGAGATGTGTCTGAACCAGTGGCGTAGCTAACGAGGAAGATATACCGAGTGGCCCAGCGGGTAATGTTTGAAAAAGAATATAATAGATGGCGCTACCTGCGAGGAAGAGAGACCAAACTTTGTGCGCATGATCATTAAAGTGGGGAAATGTATAGGTGTGTGTTTCGTTAGCGAGCGGGGAATTTAAGTGTGTTGCTCAGTTGTGGTTGTTACAAGAGAAAATGAATAAATATTCAACAGATATTCGAGCGTTTAATATGCTCGAAATGGCCAAATCCCATGAAAATGTTAAGGTAGTGCAACGGGCATGGCAGATGGAGTTTCACAACAAGAACTGGCCGGACAAAAGGACCATAAAGATGGTAATCGAATTTTCGAGTTTTCACAATCGTTTTGTTTCTCCCCTCCAAGTTTGTCATCAAAAATGTGTTTCAGTTCTCTTTCTTAGGCTGTAACACAAGTTCAAACGCACTGGATCGGTGCAAGACGATAAAAAAGCAATGGCCACTGCTTCTGTGGCCACAGACGAAGCAAAAGAGCGAGTCGACGATTTTTTTGAAGAAGGCTGGCACTTCGAACCCTTTTATCAATATTTGCTTACTATGTAATTTCAATACATGTTATTACAATCTTTTCATCATTTTTATTTGTTTTAAAATTCCGATTCGTTTCAAACATTACCCGCTGGGCTGCCCTGAAGATGTCGCGGGTGCCAGTCTTAGGGACGAACAATAGCGCGTTAAGTCACTTTTCAAAGCCAACTGCGATTCGGGGTGAAGAACTACTAAAATGCCCCTGGCGCCATTTCCTCTTGCCAAACAACTGACGAAGACTGAGGCAAAAATCTTATATAATACCTTAGCGATACTTATCCTCTCTACTCCACTGGCTTAATAATCGGTTGGTCGCAATACAAATGCTCATACGGTTGGGCGCAATACAAATGCTAATACGGTCGGCCGCAACTCATCTGTGTAATTAAAAATTATATTTTTGCTTAGGCTTAAGGAAAAGCTTATCAAACTGAACTATTCGGTCATACAAAGCTATATTTGCGTTTTTAAATAACTTTTTTGTATTTCCCTGCGATTTAAACTAACAAAATGTCCAGGAATTCAGGAGGGAGTTGACGTTCGTTTTCCCGTATGGTTCCTTAGCAATGACAACTGTTGTCGTCGAGAGCCTGAAATAATTCGACATTTTTGAAACAATATCTTGGAAATAACGATCAATATCACAGAATTAGGGGCTGGGACACAGGTATACAAACTTTTGCAGGAATATAACAAGAAATATTGTTAAAAATTGTGGAAAATCAAAAATACAGACGTAATCGGGTGCAGCTCATTTACCAGATTAACGTGCCCCCCATGTACACGAAGAGAGCAATAGTGAAAAAATACGATACTCTCGTGTGAGTGGAGGGAGACAGATTGCCGCCCCATGCCTCCGTGCCTGATGCCATTACGGCAACCGAACCGGTTTAGTAGGGAGACAGAACGGAAAACACTAGACGTCCCACACCTTTCTCGGTAAAACCCGCACAAAAAATAGGAGTGCTTCATCTCACAGATTAGATGCTCCTGACGGAATGTTAAACTTGCATAAATTCGTCTAATAATGCATGTCCCGTTTTCACATTACACGGTACGTATCCCCTCATTGTATTCTTTTTTATATGATTCTTCCTTTTGTTTGTGATAGGAAATTAGTTCAACTCGAATGTGTAGTTCTTAGTAAATTGTTTGAGGGGTTAGAAAATTCTTTCATAATAATGGAACGTATTGCCTAGACTATTATCTATTCTTTCTTAATAGTTTGCATCAATATTTATTCGCACAAGTAAATGAACTAATATACAGAAAGACATAAAAATCATGTAGTAAGCTTTGAGAAGAACTATGTGCACCTCCAAAACCGTTACATCAATTTCATTTACACCTATTTCCACCAAACACACAATTTCCCATCGATAGTTTAATCCAAATGGATTCTTTTAAGATCCATACTCTTCAATATTTCATTCCCACAGAAAGCATTAAGATAGCAAAATGGAAATTTCCTTTATACCATTTACTTATTCCTTAATGGACCTTTAACCCATTTTTACACAAAAAATAAAACGAAAAACATCCGGCACTAGTTCGCGACGGAGTCATCGATTAAAAAGAATCGTTATATTGGTGCATCGTACTTTTAACGGTAATCGTTTTCATCGTATGTGGGGAACCCACGGGAACAATGCTTCGGATGGAAATGGGCAACATGAAAAGGTTTTAGCGGGGAGTAAAGAATGCTGATGAGCTGTTAATTGCCGACAAAGTAAAATTTTGTGTTTTCCCTTAATGAGGTCCATAGTGAAACTGGGAATCAAGAGAGGACGGTGTTGTTTTTAATGGGAGAGATAAGAATGGGCTCTTGTTGTTGTCCTAGAGTTTTTGCAGTTATCTTGGAAGTATTTCATTAAACGATGATGATATTTCCGAAAGAATTATCTTATAGTTACTTCATGAGGCAGAATAAATAGAAAAGCATGTATTCGTAGAATTCTTCATGATAATGAAACCAACTTAATAGAAACAAGATTACAATATGAAAAACAATAAAATCTCTCGAAAATTACAATGTCATAATACCGGCAACTTCGAGGATATAAATTTAAACAGGAAATTTATTCCTATTAAACAATGTGTAGTGGCCTTCATTGTACAGTGGAACGTCTTTACAGTGGCCATCTTCCGTTCCAGATAAAATTGGCAGCTCAGATTTAACAGTTTAACTGATTGAAAAAAGTAAACTCCAAAGTACGTGTCTACAGAAAGTCATATTGACGCATTATATTCAAAAACGTGCATCACTTTAACTTAACTTTTCGATCTAAAGTATAGTATATGTATATGAGTTGCTCACATTTTCTTTTTAAAGCTATTTTGCATAGAATACGGCGATTAATCTATATCGTCCCTTAACAAGCAGCACCAGCTATCTCAATTTTTGAAATTTCAAAGAGGAAGGAAATACTCAATTTTTCGCAACCAATAACCAACAACGTTCATATAAAATTTAAAAAAGTCAGATATATCCGTTATTGGTTGCAAAATAATTGAGCATTTCCTTCCTCTTTGAAATTTCAAAAAATTGGGATAGCTGGTGTTGCTCGTTAAGTGACGATACGCACTTTGTAGAAAAAGAATCCACTCCAAAGTAAGTGACTACAGAACACCACTCAATACCCATGCACCTGTAATCAGAATGACTGATTCTTTAAAGAGTTAATCAAGTATGGAACGTATTTTATTTTTAAAAAAACATTACTTATCAGCATTAAAAGCAGATATAAAAGAGAAAGAAAAAAGTACAAATATGAACACTTAAAAGCTTACTTACACGCATTTGATCGCTAGAAAATCCTATATAGCATATACAAGACAAAATGAAATCCATGGAGATAAATTGCAATATGCCCATGAACAATATTTTGTTTTCTCCGCTTTTGAACAGTTCACGAAAACGTTTTCAAAAGGGGGGAAATATTCTTGTTTCGCGGGAACCACTAAATGTTTAATTTCGAAGAAATTCTTGTTTACGCATGATAACCAAAAATGTGAGTCCTCTAATTCTATTTATCCTTTCATTTTTATATTTATGAAGTTACAACCATATTTATTTGCAGTTGAAAACTTTTCGTGATGCATAGCTAATTAACGTTGACCTCGTGCTTGAACAATAGCGTGTTTATTGGAATACTTTAAGTGACATAGCATCTATTATGCGGAAATGAATCAAGTGACAGAATATTTATTATTCAGATATGATTTTATGCTCATTACTGTTTTTCCACAGCGACCGTCGCATGCAAGTGACAGCGAATCCAACTATTCTCGCATACATTAATTAACAATGTCAGGAAAAACTTCATTAAGTGATTTATTGGAGAAGGGACTCGCTTTAAAAGAAAAGATAGGGAAATAATTAATTATAATATTCGTGATTAAAACTGATAGATGGGATAGTTTAAAAAGAGCGCGGATTCTTCAGCAATTTAGGATAAGAAAAGAAAGATATTCGTTGCAGAATTTTATTTGAAATTTGATTCCAGAACTAAATAAAGAGCAATGACTTCGAATATTTCATTTTGAAGACGTGTTTTTCTTTCTTTATATTAATTTTAATAAAATGTTAATCTCAACCCTATAGCGCATATTTTTATTAATGTCCACCTATAGGTATTCTATACAATGACAAATGGCGAACCTCAAAGTATGAAATACATTGCCAGTTGTTTTTTATTCGAAAATACATTCAAGTACAATTCAAAATAAAATTATTTCCTTTCTTGATGCAACAAGTAAGTTTATATTTTAATTCGTTTTCTTTAATAAGAAAGGCATAAACTTTGTTTTGAATAATTTTCATTTTCATTTGAGTATTTTGAATAAAAGATATTAAATGGCACTCTTTTATTATTTTTTTCTAAATAACATTTGTATTTCTGTAGAATGTGCGTCTTTTAAATAAAAGACTTATCAGAACCTTCTTTTCATATTTTGCCTAAATAGCATTTGTCATGCGATAGAATGCCTATATTTGAAACAGATCAACAGTTCATTTAAAAGATATATTTGAAACNGATCAACAGTTCATTTAAAAGATATATTTGAAACAGATCAACAGTTTATTTGAAAGAGGTTTTGGTTTTCCAATGATGTGAAATGTACATTGACTTCTCCTTGAATGTCTCGCATTTTGACGATACGTTTGATAGGAGTAGCTATGGGAAACATTTGGGAATGACTACGAAAGTTAGCACAGATTAGAAAGATTAATGCCCTTTAAAAAGCTGCACAAGGTTCGTTCAATTAAGTTCCCTCAATTTTGAACAGTCGACAAGTGATGAGAAAGATACTTGAGCTCCTAACCCGTTTTTAATACTCTGCGACCACAGCAGCCTTTGGAGTTAGGCTACGATGGCCCTAGCGTTGAAAGCATACAAGATGTTTCATACCAAAGGATAACTTTGATCATAAACATCTACAAAAATAAAGTTGCTTTGGAGAGAAATGATTAATTAAGTCTTTGTAAGGAAGTCACAACAAAACAATCTCACTGAAATTGCAAAATATTCCATTCAAAAATCAAATTTGGTTTTTGAGGATAACATGATTAAATGTAAATGAAAATGTCTCTGTATAAACAGTAATATAATTTAAATGATGCACTTTCTTTTTGAAACTATGAATTGTGAATTAAAATAATTACTTAATTATGAAATTTTATAAAAAAGTACAAAAAATTGTTTTTGAAATCTTGCTATTTCATAAAACAAAAAATTGTTTTTCAGAAAAACAATTTTTTAAAGAAATTAGTTAACATCTTAGAAAGCCGTATTATTAATTTGTAGATGATTAGAGGTAATTAATTTATTATAATCGATGAATGATAACATCACGCTTCCAAAATTTATTTTTGCTGCGAATGTTTATATCATTTGTTTCATAAACAGCGCCTTAGTATAAAAAAAATAAAGTAGTTTTCCAAATAAGGTTTTTTAATTTACCTTTTGATTATATTTAATTTTCTCCTTTAGAAATCTCTCTTAAATCTCTTATGTCAAACGAAAGTAGTAAATAAATAAATAAAATAAAATAATTTCTTATTCTTCTGAAGTTAAATTGTTTAATGAAAATTGAAAGAAATGCGCAAAATTCATAAGCACAGTCTCAGCATGAATTTATAGATATTCGAAAAACATTAATTAATTTATGAATATGTAAGGATTTTCGTATTAAGGAATTCATAAATAATTGGATTCATTTTTTCCTGAACATTTTATACAAAAATGGAAAAGGTTTAATTATTCCACTGTTGACATTTTTCTACCTGTAATTCTGTGAGAAAAAGATATTAATTTATAACGTGTAATAGTGCAAAATAAAACCAGATAATTAATTTGACACCCAAGCTGCGAGCACTGAATCAATTACCCCAAAATCTAATAATGTCATTGAAAAGCGAACTCTGATGGTTCAAAACTTATAATTAAACAGCGCTCACATAAAACAGGCGGTATATAATTATTAACTTACTTCTCCATAACTAATTAGTTACAAGTCATAAAAAGGAGATGAATTTTTTCTTTTAACTTAATTTCCGTTAACGACAATCCTGAATTAAAATAAAAACCACCTTCTAAAAAATTCCTAACGATCTAATTACATTACGTCAGCGAAATTTACAATTACAGTAGAGAGAGGAAAATGGAAATTATTCTTTTGCTACACCACGCTGGCATCATTTTCTAAAGCGAGATTTTGAAATACGTAATTGAAAGAAATGTATTTGGCAACACGCACATCATTCCTTCTAGCCAATCAGAGAGCCTCGCTCACGAACGCAACACATCATCATTTAAAATGATATTTTTCCTCCATAAATGAGTCATTTCATTTAGCCCGGAACATTAAAACTGAGCGACGTTAGCTAAAACCATTTGTTTTCTATTAGCGAGGTGCAAAATGGTTGCTTGCTCGAATTATCAGAAAAGGGCGGGCGATATTTTGGGTGATGCCACCGTTCGAGTTGGAAATGAAGTTATTATCGTTATTAACAGCTAAACACCGAGCGATCTTGCAGAAGCAGCTGTAAGATTAGCATATAATTTGAAGAGCCATTACTTGGCGATGCGTAATGGCCAATGTTATCTTTTTCTGGCTGAAATGCGATATGTTACTTCGGAATGGGTTTGGCACCCACATCAACAATTTTCACTCTTCCCACCTGCTTTTGCCGTCTTTTATTTCATTCATAACTGCCAAGACAGTTATCATGATAAATGGATTTAGTTGATAGCTTAACGAGGTACTGCATATTCTCTATCATTTGAAGAGTTTCATTCATTTTAATGAATGAAATCAAAGTTTCGTTCGAACGAATAAACATGCTGATTTGAGGAAGAAAATGTAATTTTGAAATGGAAAAACGAACGAGACAGTCAGCCTGTTTCTGAAAAAAAAAATTTCTGAAACTAATTTCAATCGTTAAGTGGAAAATACTTTATGCTGGCGCATATTTTACAAATAAATAAATTGGAAATTGAACCAGGTAGGTGTTTATGTACCTACCTGAAATGGTCTACGAACTTTTACTGAGTAAATATTATTCCTTGATAAAATCTATATAACATGGTAAAGCTATTTTTATTTTTCCAAGTTAAACTTGAAAAGTGACTTTCTATGCAAATTAAGTAATTACACAATTTTTATCTTATAAATTTGATTGTAATATATTTCATTTACCTTCCTGTCTTTGTAAATGGTTCTTTCATTATTAATTTATTTCAGGCTGCTTTATGCCAGTTGAATACAGTGTAAGCTGTTCAGTAAAAGCTGGTTGAGATACATTGTCTTATAACGCCGGCTTTGCGCTTAGAATTTTAATTTAAAGATATGGTATGCAGACGACTTTAATGAATATCTTATTTATGGAAGAATTTCTAAAACAATATTTATGTTTACGTCGTGTTCTGGATGTCGGTGAACTTGATAATTTTGCTAAATTGCCCAGTGTCCCAATTGAGTTCAGAATTATTGACATTAAACCTCAAATTGCTAATAGTCAATTCGAGGTGTACACGGATGGATCTAGGAGCGGAGACGATTGTGGGCTCTCAGTGTGCATTCTCAAAAATGAACATCCCTTTAAGAGTTTTAAATTCAAACTGAGCAAAAATAATACCGTTTTCCAGGCCGAGCTGGCGGCGATTAACTTCGCTGTCCGCTGGGCCCAAGAGAACGGCTTCAAAATTAATATATATACCGACAATCAATCCTCGATTGAGGCTTTGCGGAGTGCCAGGCCCAGGTCTGCATTTGTAATAGAGGCAAAAAAAGAATCTATATTTGTCTGGTAACTCAGTTAGGCTCACCTGGGTCAAAGAACATGTCAGCGACCTGGGTAATGAGCTCGCCGATCACCATGCAAAATTGGCCACAAATGATGGCGAGAATATGAATGTCCAAACCCCGCTCTCGTATGTTAAATTCAAAATTACAAAAAATCTAATGAAAGATTGGCAATATAACTGGGAAAATTATGACTCAGATTCGGGGAAGAGGGCCAGGAGTTTCGTGCCCTGAGTAAATAAAAAATTACTGGTCCACAACAAATGCTTAATTTACTTTTTAAAGGGGCACTGTCCATTTCCCTGTTGCCTACACAGATTCAAAAAACTAAACTCACCACTTTGCCCTTGTGGTTGACAAGGTGACGCGGATCACTACGTTTTTCATTGACTGCTGACTAAGGAGCATCTTCTTAAAGAACCCGCACTCAACGGGTCGAGTGGTTCAAAAATTTATTGAAAAATAGGGAGTGCATTTTGCGACTTGAAAAGATCTTTAGATTCTGTGGGGACATGTGCAATAGGCTTAATCAGTACTGAGATTTGGACTTGATTGAAATGTTCCTGTTTCTGGAAATTTTTATTAATATTATTTTCTTCAACTTGATGTCATTCTAATAATCGGCTAACTGTTCTCGAGTTTTCGACGGTTTTGGGAATTGTTTTGTTTTCTTTTGAATTGTTATCTTGTCCATTGTAAAGTTTTTGTTAGATCTCTTGTGTGCTTCTTCGCTTTTGTGTAGTTTTTGCAATGCTTATTGTCTCTCGATTTCTGTTTGTAACTGAATGGTTTTAAATGCTATTGATTTTAATTCGGTCGTCGTTATTTTTTGTATTTATTTTGTGTTTTTTATGTTTAATTTTTTGCGTTTTTGCTCTTTGAGTTTTCGCGTTTTGTGTTTTTGCTCTTTGCGTTTTGCTCTTTATCTGTTGTGCTTTGTGTTCTTCTCTTTGTCTTTTTTTTTAGTTCATTGTTGTAAACGATGATTTTTAAATTTTTCTGCTCACCCCTTGTGGTTCTTTGTAAATTCTTTTTTAATGCAATTCATTTCTTTTGTTTTATGTTTCCCCTCCGGCCTGTGGAAGGCATTACACTCTCTTGGGTAGGTTGGGCCGGGGCGTTTTGTAAATAAATAAATTTATATTTACGTTAAATTTTATAATTGCATTCATTCTGTCATAAAATATTCCCGATTTTGTAGATAATATTATTAAGGATAAGTAAGTTTGTCTTACTGAGTAAAAATTATTCTTTGTTGTCATTTATTTACATGGTAGAAGGTATTTTTTTTATTTTTCTTAGTGTGTCTTATAGAATTATTTCAGAAATCAAGGATTTAAAAGAATAACTTTGGCTGAAATAAACTGAAAACGAGACTGACTTTAAACTTTAATATAAATTAAACATTTAATTAAGATTTATTTTACTTACCATTTTATCTTTGAGAACAGTACTACAGTACACTTTTGATAGTAAACAAAGAAGAAAGCTTCCTCTACACCAGGTCCGTTAAGTATATTTTAAAAGGAAAAAATTGTAGAGAAAATGGAGTTAATATAGTAGGAATACGATGACATCTGAAATGTATTATTTCATAAAGATAGAACAAAAAAAGGATTTTAGGAAAATGAAGATATGTCTGGACAAAACTAAAGTTTACAAAAGTTGTTACGTATAGAAAATGGGATATTTCATATAGTATTAAACAAATTTTATTTGAAGAAGTCGTCAATTGTCTCAAATTTTCTTGGATTTCAGTGGAAATAATGCTGAATTTGGTTCTATGCAAACAACTAACTTCCATTTAATACATAATAAAAGTTTTGTAGGTTTAAAAATTGCCTATTATGGATATTTTAACGAGTTTTAATGTGTTAGAGAAAACAAGTTTAGTTGCTTATTTTTCAGAAGGAACAAATCTTATTAGTACAAAATTTTTAATTTAAGATTTTTTTTTGCACATCATAGACTTGGACTGAATAAATCCAAAGTTTTATGTTCAAGCTCATGAATGTTTCACACTAAGCAATCAGCTACATTTTAAATAAGATGAATAAGCAAAACAAATTAAAACGTGATTGAATGACTTATGATCCATAGAATCTTTATAATGGAACATAAGGAATTGGAGAAAAATTTCTTCGGACAGTATATTATAGCATACACAAGGAACTATCCCACATCCCTGGTCACCAATTGCAAACATAATTTCAATTACTTGTAAAAACTTGTATGTATTTTCAGGTTCCCAGACTCTGACGAACTTTCTTTCTCTGCTTAAACTGTTACAGTGGAGGGAAAGACATTTCGCTTCACCGAACTAATGTCGCCATTTTGAACCTTCTCCCGAATTATTTCTGGTTTCACTTCGAAAATTCTCTGCGTTGTGGTAAGTGATCATTTTTTCTTCTTTCCATTTCTCTGTTTTACCTTCACACAATTTCTTTAATCGTAGCAATAATCTTTTTAAATAACTTATATTAAATCCCTAAATTAATTGCCTCTAAAATTGATATGTTAGAGTCCCCTAAATTGCTTTTGCCTATTTAATTCGTCGCCTAATCTCTTTTTACGAAGAAATATCCCTTTTCAGTCAATAATTAAATATTTTTTTAACTCAGTCATATAACTTGAAGAAAACTTCTTCAATTTAATTTAACTCAAAAATTTTCATAATCTAGCTAGCTGTACTGTTGGAGGCATACTCCGTTGTCTGCTTTTGCATAATGGAAATCACTTTGGCAGTTTTTCTTTCCCTTTTGTTCATCAGCAACGCAGAAACGAGAGATGCGGAAAAAAGGGAGAGTAAACATCATTTTGTGAGGGATCGCGCAATGCACAGGGTTAGTCCACGTACAAATGGAGAAAAAGGTGAATAACTTCTTTTTCCTCTTGAGGAAGGTGAACCAATTGAAAAGAGGTGCCACTAACAAAGGAAAAACGTATTGGCATTACTCTCTTGCTTGGGAGTGGTACCATCTGTCATGTAGCGCGTACTTCCAATACAAAGCAAAGAACGCAAATACCCACGACACGGCGGCAAAACTTATCAGGAAATTCAAAAGGTCAGGTCATTCACCTTTCCGTATTTTTGTTATTAATTTTTACAATAATTGAGATCTTTCTTGGTTACCTTGTAGTTTGTAAAGACATGAATTTATTACAGTGAAGCATCGTTTACACGTCTTTCAATGGACTGACGCGAAACGACGTATAAATGAAAAGACGTATAATCCAAATATTAATAACAAACTTTGATTATTATAAATTTAAAGCTACCATTTGACATTCGTTAAAAAGTACTAACTTGAAGGTTCTTTAAGATAGTACTAGTATAATACTATATAGTATGGAAATCAATAATTAAATTTTAAAATTAAAATTTATCATAAAAGTGAGGAAAATGATACCTTTGTTGCATAGCTTGGGTACTAATTATACATACTGTTTACAATTTATATTGCTGCAGGTAGACGTTTAGTTAAGAAAATCTTTAACCGCCGTCTGATGGGTTGATTTTTTGGGAGTATTCTGTACATCAGCATCAGTCGAATTAAGTACATTGAATGTTTTGCATTATTCTTTTGACAAAAGAAATAAGTTCGAAGTTTTTCGATGGAGTCCATTGCGTCTTTAAAGAAAGGTGGAATAACTGTTCATCATCGTTTAAATTAGGAGCAGATGGTTTGTGTTCGATTAATTCATAAATTGTGAATAATTTCGAAGTCATGATGTCTTTATCGTGACTTCGAAATCAGAAAGGAGGAAATGTTCACATTTTAGAAGGGGGAAAGCGACGTATAGCCGAAACTTTGCGTCGTATAAACGGAATAATTTATCATTACAATGAACACGAATGAATCGGAACTGTGATGAAACGACGTATAAATGAGAAACGTATAAACGGTGCTTTACTGTATATGAATTTCTGTTCTTACACCGCTTTCATTCGAAAAACATTCTTCCACTCGCGCGCATAAATATTAAACTAACTTTCTCACTACGACAAGCAAACTAAAGAACTGTCACAGTCCGCATTCATTTATTCAGATATTACAGCCCCAGTAATTACTGCGCATTAACTTCATGTGGGTCTCGCTTCCTTCACGCCCGGGTGCGGCCCTGCTGTCACAGATTCGCCCCCCGCCGCCAGAAAAGAAATTCCGCTGGAAAACTTTTCAGAGGGAGAGTATTATTGGCATCATGGTTCAGAGCATTCATTGCGAGGCGGCCAAAGAGTGCCTGCGAGCATTAAGTTGATATTCTTCCGGCTGTGAAGTGTTATTTCAATAACCTGATAGCTGCTAAGCAGGTGTGGCGAAGGTGCTAGTCTATTAATGTAAATTATAGTGCCCGTTTATTTATTTCCAATATGTTTGTATTTTCTTTTTTCAATTCCTACTATTAGTTCACACTCTCCCTATATAAATTTATATATCTTGTTCAAATTTTCAATCGTTAATAAAATACTTTTTATTCATCCATTCAAGTTCAAATATATTTTTAAAGTTGTAGTGGTTGACACTTCATGTTAATACAGTTTTTTCAAATATTAATTCATTAATTAAATTTAATTAATTAATTTTAGTTTCATATGGAGAAAAAATTTCTAAAATAAAATTTTTCTTTGTTGACCTAAGTAGGAATTGACTTTAAATTTTTTTTATATTGCTTGTTTTTCTTTTTCTTTCATATAGGGTGAATTTTACAGATCTCTTAATTGGCCTAAAAAGTTAAGCAAAAGGTATACCGAATGCTATCTTTATTTTACCCACATAACATTCAGCTTAGCAATGTATAGGCATATTGCATTCTGCTTTTGTTAGCTGCTTTTATTTTCCCTTTCATTTGACACATTTGTTATTCGCATTAATGTTGGCCGTACACCATAAAAATCGAACTAACCAACCTAACTAACTGAAACTATTCGTAGTAATGTAATAATGTTTTTTTTAAAATCAGCAGATTTATTCTTCGAATCTAAAGAATAAATAACAAGATTATTTCATAAATTCAAGGGAATTAATAAGACAGAAGTGCTGGAAATTATAAACTAAATATTTAACGGAAGCATCAAGGAATGTTCATCAAATTGTTAATAGAATGCATTGAAAAATTTGTAATTATTATTCTTATTTTTTATTTTGAAGTATGGTTTTCCTACTTGAAGTTAAATTATTTATATTCTAATTGGTGCAGTAATATGAGTGCAGTATTTTCTTTAAATGACAGACATTAATCAGCAGATGGCTAAGGTTTATTCTGGAAAAAGATTATTGTAAAGACAAGTCTGTCAATTACGCATGAACCAATTTAGTAGCAATTATGGGATCTAGCAAGTTGCCAGATTCGGGATCTAATTCCGCTTAAAATCTAACTTGTATATACTGCCCTTCTAAGCGTAAAAGGCGTACCTCAATTTTTGTTTAATTTTCAGATTTTTCCTTATTAATAACGTTTGTGAGCTGCCCGACATTATTCCTAGGCAAAAAGGCCGCATTTTATTAAGAAATAGTAGAAGACCACTAAAGAAAAATGCGTTTCTCATAAACTAGCGCAATGTACATTTACTAAAATGTTCATAGCCGACTTTTTCTTTGATTAATGTTTTGTTTTTATGATAGCATTTCTATGCTCGATGGCAAATGATTTTTCTTCAAATCGCTTTTGAAATAAATCTTAATGGCGTTCTTGTTTTCTGCATAAAAAACTTTTGTGATTAATTCTTTCTTTGCCTTTCTCTCCTCTTGGGATCTTTCGGGTTACAAGAAGCTTGCTTTGACGAAAGTCAAGATTCTTACAGAAAAATTTGCTTAACAACGTATGCTTGGATGGATTCTTTATTCTTTTGCTACAGTTTTTTCAGGTTGAATTTCTTTGTCTTTCTGCTCATTTGGAATGTTTTTGTCTACCTTTGTTTTTCGTATGCAGCGGCATCTTACGTGCTACTAAAACATTGTAATATTATTTGCATTGTTAATTGCATGATTTATTTGATCTTTACTCTTTATAATTTTCCATAGCCGACAGTTATAGTTTCTTGAGATACGCCTTTTAGGCTTAGAACGGCAGTATAAGTCTGCGGCACTTCAAATCCACCATGAGTATACGCTGGTATTCTGTGGAAGCTGGAGAATAGGGTGACGGTTAAGCTCTTCTCTATTAACACAAGATGATCTGCAATATTCTCACGATGTCCTTATGATGTGCGGCACTCAAAAAGCATCACAACATCGTGGGGATCTCATAAAATATTTTGTGCTAATAGGGTTGTTCCGCCTCCTTTCTTTCTTGTTTGACTTGGAAACGGGACTTTAATGTGACAAAAAATATAAAAAAAATTAAAAATCTACATTTAATAACTGAGTGCACACTGATTTTGAATTCTTAGTCAAAAAATCATTGCTTCCCGTATTCATTCCATGATGTGATCTAGGTTCACACCTACGCATAAACATGGTTCAATTTGCATTAAGTGTTTGCGTTAAAATGTGTGCATACCACATACACACCTACCTGGTTCAATTTGCAGTAGGTTTTTATGTGTAAAAAAGCAAAGCCTACATCTTTACGAAAAGCTCATTCCTTTATACTTAATGATATTATTTACACTCCCAGAAATAATTTAGAACATAATGGACGTAAGTATAAAATAATAGATGGCATCTTTTTTGCAAAATTCTTCCATAAATTATATATTCATTAAGGTCGTCTGTTTGCCATCTCTTGGGCCGCGGTGGCCTCGTGCTAAGGTCTCGACCTCGGGGCCAGAGGGCTCCAGGTTCGAAACCCGATTCCACTGAAAAACTGCCCTGTAACCGGGCCTGGTGCACACTAAATCCGTCGAGGTCAAATGTGCTCCCGTTGGTGTGGGGCGGAAGTTTGGACAGGGGCGCTAGCTCAGGTGACGTCCTCGTCATTTGACCGCAGTTCAAAATTACGAGATCCTTCCCAAAATAGCCCTCGTGTTGCTGCAAAATGGGACGTAAATATATTTATAGTTAAACTAAAGCTTGTCATCTCCTTAAATTGAAATTCTAAGCTTAAAGCGGCATTAAAAGTAAATGTATCCGAACCAGGTTTTACTAAACAGAACAATGTATCCGAACCAGCTTTTACTAAACAGAACAATGTATCCGAACCAGCTTTTACTAAACAGAACAATATCTCCGAACCACCTTTTACTAAACAGAACAATGTATCCGAACCAGCTTTCACTAAACAGATAAATGTATCCTACTGGTTTCCAGTAGCTTATAATAAAATTAATTCTAATCCTTCAAATATCAAATTAAACGGCACTCATTAAATAGAGGCTAATGAAAAATGACTAATGCCATTTTGACTCGGAGAAGATTCTCTCCAAATAATAATGCCGTCTCTGTTGTTGAAAAGATTTTGGAGCAAAATTTTTCGCCAAACAGGAAATAAAAGACGATCGAATGTAAAAACCAAAGGACCAGCAATAATTATGGTTTGTCATGGGATACCGACCAGATAAATGAGAAAATGGGGAAGAATTTTCTTTTTTTCACTCTCGTTTACTCTAATTATTGCCGATGTTTCATGAAGAAAATTGGCTGCACTTTCGCGGTTTCTTCCTTTATAATGGAGGGGTGGGCGAGGAATGTTTGAAGTTGTTAGAGGACAGGTAGTTTCTTTTGTTTATATCGGTGGATGTGGTTGGAAATTAATTTGACAGAGTTTTTGTATCGAAATGGGTACCTGAACGGATGATGCAACGCCGTTATATTTTGTAGGTAGAACAGAACAGATTATGTAATGGATCTTTCATTGTACAGTGCAAAAAAATCGACGGGAGGTAGCCTAACCTTATTAAACTGTGACTAAAGTAGCTCTATGTGCCTATTAACTCTATAGTCTATAGTGACTATTAGTCTAGTGTGATTCTATCTATGTAAAATTCTTCGTGACTTTCACCAACTTTGCAACTCGACTGTGACTAAATGTACGTAATACCAAATTCTAAAATTATTTTTGCAATCTTCAATGTCTACCTTTTTCTGTTTAATTAACCTGAGACCAACTCTCTATGTGATTTGATTGCCGAGCTATAAGCGTTTAACTTTAGCACGAAATTCGATATAATTCAACAATTCTTGAGTAATATTTCGCGCGATCGATGAATTGCCTTAGCCTGCGTGCGTGCGCATCGGTCGCTGTGACGTCATCAAAATTTTTAGTGATTTTCATCAACTTTGCAACTCGACTGCGACCAAACCGTAATTACAAATTCTAAAATTATTTTCGCAATTTTTAATGTCCACCTTTCTCTGTTAAATGAAACAAAAACCAACTCTCTATCTTCTTTGGTTGCGGATCTATAAGCGCGACTAATAAGGATACTTTAGCGCGAAAAGCGTCATAATTTTTTTCTTTCCTGACACACCATTAGACCACTATGGAGAGACGTAAGTCTACGTCAAGTACAGATTGGATCAAAATGCTAAACTATAGAATTAGCTACATATTTATAATAACAGAAGGGAGCAATGCAAACACTGCAAGTTTTATTTATTTTATTTCTATCATTTACTTGGTGATTTAAATATAAACAAGTTAATGAAATGCATAACAAACGTTGTTATTATCGTGATAAAGGAGTATTTCTTGTTCTTTCTCGCATGCATTCGATGAATTAAAGTATAATTTCTACGAATTTTATCTTATGAAAATTATATATGAAAGAAAATTGTCGATTAATTTTAACTAATGAGTAAAACATTTTAGAATGTAACAAGTTTTATAGAAACGTGTTTTAAAGAGAAAAAAGAAGTTGAAAACGCATAAAAAATTCAATAAGCCTGAACATTCGAAATTTTGTCATGGTACTGCATTCGGGTTGAAAACATAAACTTACATAGTCCAGAATTTTTGTCTAGAAATGTTTTATATGCATATAAAGTGAAATAATGTGCGAAAAAATTATTGAAATGATTTTATCAAAGAAGAAAAAATTTTAATGCACTTGCTGTTTTTTTTTTTTTTCATTTTTCAAATAATTAACACTACAAAGGACTTTTAGTAAAATTTGGCTTGCTTACTAGAAAATAATGAGATTAAGAATACAAACATGTCTTGTATAAATGCATATAAAAAATGGTGCTCTAAAAGACAAAAATCCCGAGGAAGTCAAATTTCACAACCCCTAGACAATATTTGCTTCCACCTAGTAATATTATTTACATTCTGGCAAACCAGCTGTCTCTGAATACTTATCTACATAGAAATGTACTATTTCATAATACGTTCGTAGAAATAAACTGTACCTCAATATTTACATTCTCAGAAATAAACTGTACCTTAATTAATACAGCTACAAAGCAGCAGATGGTAACTTGTTTATGAAAATCTTCCACAAATTAAACTTTCAATAAATACACCTGCGGTCGTCTTCTTAGAATCAAACTCCTCTGAGGATCAAAGCTGGTGTCCGAGGACTGTGTATCCTTAATAAAGAGGACGATGTAATCGATTGACAGACAAAGTATTCGAATCCTTTAATTTTTAAATTAATAGCTTCATTAAATTGGTTCTAATGGATAAAAGACAAGTACCATTTTGTCTCGCAAATAATTACGACGTTACTGAAAATATTTCTATCTGAAATCTTTCTACAAACAAGAAGCCAAGAGCCATAGAAAGTAAAATTTAAGCCAAAAATTTAAATATATAATACATAAGAAACTGACATTTACTGTTGTTGAAAAGTTTCCTTCTTGAAAATATACTTGACGTCATTAACCTCGGTCCCTAAAGAACATTATATTTCATGCACTCGCATAAATATTCTTTAACTTAACGAACATAATTATGAAGGAGTAGACTGTTACTTGCTTGCGAAAGTTTCCCATCTATTAAACATTCGCTAAGGACATCTGCCTGCCATCTCATTAGATTAAAATTCAAAGAGGACAAAATATGGCATTCAGGGACAATATATTTCTACCAAATTTTAAGGAACGGAACAATATATCCGAATTTTAGATAGCAATGAATTAATTCTTCAATACAATTAATTCTAATCTTTCAAATAGCATTGATCAGCATTAAATTTGAATATAAAGGATTTTTGAAAATAATAATGATGTTCTATATTATTTAAAAGATTTCCGATGAAAACTCTTCTGCAAACGTTATGAAGGAGTGATCGAAAGTAAAAAAGAATAAAACAAACAACAATAATTATGATTTGCAGTGGGATACTTCTAACAGGGAAGGATTAGTTTAGTTATATTAACGCCCATTGAATTAAAACGTTCATTCAATGAAGCATGTTTTTGTAAAAAAGCAGACAAGTTGCATTACTTATTAAATTCAAACTAAAACATTTATTTAATATATAATGTCTTTTATTCGAATGGCAAATATTCGAAAAATGGAGACAAATGTTAGCATAAAAATTAAAATTTTTATTTGGAGTAAACTGCTAAGGTAACGCATTGTAGATGAAATTTTTTTGCTGATATTTTTGAGAACATTTCGAACTTGAAGCGTTTTCATTTTTTTAAACAAAATTAAATTAACTGAGAACTAAATTCTTGAAAATAGTTTTGAATTTCAACCAAATATTTATATTTAACGCTCATGGCAGTTTTTCTCCAAAAAATAATAAAACAGAAAAAAATCACTTCGAAAATTCATCAGCTTTCGTAGACAAGAATATGACAGAAGTCTGAACAAACTTTGCATAAACATGAAAAAAAGTGCGTTTGATATTACAAAACAGATTTCTGAGAGAAACTACGTCAGGATGTTCTAAACCTCAATACCTAACATTCAACACAATACCTACTCACCTAATAATATTACATTCATTCGTAGAAATGTTCTATCTAGTGACGAATGTAATTTTGTAGGAGCAGATGGCAATTTGTTTGTGAAATCCATCTACAGATTAGGCATTCATAATGGACATCTGCTTCCCATCTAATTGAAATGAATATTTCAGAAGACAACAGTTGACATCGAATCAAAATGTATCTCTTTCAGCTTTCAAGAAACGGAACAATGCATCGGACAGGTATACAGTAGCCAAGATTTAGAATTAATTTCTTCAAATATTTTATAAATCAGCACTGATTAAATTGTTTTGAAAGGAAATTACTTGAACCATCTTGGCTCGAAAAGAATACCGCCAAATAATAATAACGTTCTCTATTACTGAAAAGATTTCAGATCGAAACTTTCCGCGAAACCGGAAGCAAAAGCCATTCCGAAGTAAAAAAAATAAAGGATCAGCAATAATTATGGTTTGTGATGGGTTACCCAGCAGGTAGAAGAGAAAAGGTGGATCCATTCTTTTTTTCCTTCTCATTTGCTCTAATTATTATCCATGTTCCAACAAGAAGATTCTCTGCACTTCCTAAGAGTTTGTGCTTTCTGATGGAGGGGTTGCGGTAGAATGTTTGAGATTGTTACAGAACAGGTATTTATTTTCTTTTGTTCATTGCGGTCGGTGCGGTTGGAAATTAATTTGATGAGTTTTTATACGCGAATGGATTATGTTTAACGTTTCCAGCTTGGTGCAAAATAATTATTCAATAGACTATTTATGTAAACTTAAATAAAGCAGTTGTATTAAAGTATTTAATTACAGATTATTCGAGACGACTTAATGAATGATACGTTCGTACAAATTTGCAAACTCAATTGTTTTTAACAGAGATAATTTTATGTTAATTTAAATCTTCCCGAGTGAATAGAATTGCATGAAGATTATGTTTTGATTTGAACGTGTCACATACTTGATTGAATCAAAATATCGAAAATGAGACTCAAAATTTTAAAACATTTTATATGAAAAGGAAGATAAAACAACTTTAATAAAAAGTACTGTTGGAAAAAGTAGTCAAGAATTCGACCTTGCAGACTTTATCAAGGGTCACCTGCAAGCTGGGATTCAAGAAATGGGATCTTCTGTAAGAAATCTCACTTTCGTCCGTAAACATTAACTTTTCTTGACCCAAAAGATATCAAAGGAAAATAAAGACAAAAGAAGGACTACAGGCAAAAAAATTATTTACACATCTTAATAAATACACCAGTAACATTTAGTTTCAAAAAATATTTTAAAAATAAAATTCTAAGCCATCGGACAATAAAATGCTGTCATAATAATAAAACAATCACCAAAGAAAAAATATTACTTACGGCCGCGGTGACCTAGTGGTAAGGTCTCGGGTTTGGGGCCAGAAGGTTCGAAACTCGTTTCTACTGAAGATCTATCGTGTATTGCGCCTGTTGCACCTTAAATCATACCCAAGGGGCCAAACATCCTCCCGTTGGTGTGGTGCGGAAGTTTGAAAAGGGGGTGCCAGCTCAGGCAACGTCCTCGTCATATGAACGAAGTTCAAAAGTACGAGATCCGTCCCAAAATAGAGCTCGAAACGGGACGTTAATGTAACTAAATTAAGCTAAATCAACGAGAGAACGCACTAGAAATGGCTACTCACAAAAACACTTCCCCGCCTACATTCTCCTCTCTAATTCCGCTCAACTCACAAACCAAAGAAATTGACCGAGAAGTTAGTTTGGTTTTATTAACGCCTCGTTTTGAAGCAACACGAAAGCTATATTGAGGCGGACCTCGTTATTTTAAGTCGCAGTCAGAGAATGGCCTTATATCACACCTCTCTCTCTCCAAACTGTTCTCACATTTTAATTGAATGTCCACCTTTTAAATGTCATCGTGTTGACCATTTCCATTCATCGTCTGTTACCTTGCAAGACTTGGTGGGTGCAAAACACCACCCAAACATTTTTAACTTTTTAAAGACCATTGGGTTTTTTATGAGCATTTAGACCTTTTAACTTGTTTTTTTTTTGCTTTTTTACATCTGAATCATTTCGAACAATTTCCTTTTCACATTTTCAGTGATTTTTAAAATTTTAGTACCACTGTGTTGAATTTTATCATTTGATTGGAGCAGTTTAGCCAAAGAGGGCTCTTGCGCCATTAAACCCCAAACAACCAACCAACCAACCAAACTCAGCTTTCTCGCCACCCCACCCCACTAGGGGGATGTTTGACCCCTACGTCCGATTTCGCGTGCAGCAGGCCAATTCAGTGGAGGTGGGTCTCGTCCCTGGAATTCTCCGTCCCCGGGGCCGATACCCTACTACTAGGCTGACGCGGTCCCTCATTTATTGGGAGCAGAAGTGGGTTATGCAGGAAGGTGTTCGGTTGATATGACAAAATTTATGTTCTTATATGGTTTGACACTTGTGAAAGAAACTTAACCCATTTAAGAGCATCTGCGATAAGTGATTTTTAACAATTAAATATAAATATATTTACTGATTTAAATAACGCCTTTTCAAATACAGCTGGTAAATTTATACTAGCTGTATAGCCCGGCGTTGCACGGGCTATCTCGAATAATGCGTCATTCCTTGGCGGAGAGAAGAAGTGAGGTCATGTGACACAAACGCTTAGATAAACCAGTGTTATTGGGAATAAATATTTCTTCATATTCCCGCGTCCAGTTTATAAACGCATGAAACAAGATACATTACATACATGAAATCTCAAAGTTAAATCTCACGGAAAAAACATTTTTAGTAAAAACCCTATTTGAGCGATTTTGATTTCTCTGTTTCATTGCATCAATTACCAAAACCCGCACAAAACGCCATCTACGTTGCATTGTTGAGGGTTCCATATTGTATTGTTGGAGTTTTCAACAATGAAAGAGAAACATGCAATTAGATATTTGTTTAAACAATGAAATCTGTTTGAATTGCGCTGCAACAATGAAAAGTATTGTTGTAAATTAGTTTTTAATTAATATCTTTTTAACTAATTACAATTTCGGAATTTAAATAGTCGAAATGGATTTCTTGGATTATTTTCCATCTTTTGGTACTTACGGCTAGTTTCAGGATTCAGTGTTTCGTGAGAAGATAGAAGAACATACTTACATACATACGTCTGTTGACGTTCGAATTTTAATAGGATATATGATAAAAGTTTCTATAATGGGCTATCTCAAATAATGCGTCATTCTTTGAGGTCACGTGACACGTCTTGTCTGACCAATCGGCCATTCCTTTGTTCCTCTGTTTTCTTCGGCTCTTCTCTCCTGACTACGTTGTGCCATGTCTGACACTCGGCTATTTCTTGAATAATGGGATATTCCCGGGCGGAGAGAAGTGAGATCACGTGAGGCCTTGGGATCCATATTTTTTCATATTCCCGGCTCCGTTTTTTTTCGACAAATATTGTCACTTACTTTCCCCAACAAATGTAAATATTCTTTCAAATCTAGTCTTTTCATTACTAATTTTCATATGCCCATCTCCGGTTTATTTTTTTTACACATATTGTCACTAACGTAAACGTTACGTTCCCCCCCCCAAAACGTAAAAAATCCTTTGAATCTTATATTGTTTAATTAAAATTTTTAAATCCAACTTTTTAATTACCTTATAGTTAATAACCCAGCGTTTGTCGGAATCCACATTTTTTATATGCCCGCCTCTGTTTATCTACTCTATTAAAATTCGAAGGTAAACAAACGTATGTATGTATGTATGTATGTCCTTCTATCTTCTCACGAACCGCCGAACGGAGAAGCGCGCGGAAAGTACCAAAAGATGGGGAATAATCCAGGGAAGCCGTTTCGGCCATTTATATTCCGAAATTTTAATTAGTGAAAAAGATATTAATTAAAATCTAATTGACAACAATGCTTTTCATTGTTTCGGATACTTTATAACAATACTTTTCATTGTTGCAGCGCAATTCAAAATTTATTTTATTGTTGAAATCGTTTACTTGAAGGAACATTGTTACAACAACAATAAAAAAGTGACGCTGACAGAAATAAAAAAAATGTATTGTTGAAAGTGTATAAATTCTTTTTTTTATCCCGTGATATAACGTCCAACAAAATCATTTTAACGAAATTAAAAGGGTGTTTTGTTTCTGTAAAGTTATGTGCCGAAAGATATAGATTAGTTATGTTAGTGATTTTAATCATTATTCATTGATTTGATCAAGTTTAAATATTTGTGGAAGCTTCTATTTTAAGCTGATATTTGGAAGTTACTATTTTTTCTTTGTTCAATTCTCGCTTTTTCCGATGCCTAAAAGAAAAAGAGGAATTACAGGGGATGCTGCCAGTAGACGGGAGGCAATTAGAAAACGTGAAAGGAGAGTTGTTGAAACTGAAGAAGAAAGAAGCCGCCGATTGTCAACTATGGCACAACGTGGCCAGGATAGAAGAACGGAAAAAACAGAAGAACAAAGAAATAGCCGATTGTCAGACATGGCACAACGTGGGCAGGAGAGAAGAGCCGAAGGAACAGACGAACAAAGAAATAGCCGATTGTCAGCCATGCTACATCATGCAAGAGAACGCCGTCTAAATGTTATTGAAGGACAAAATCACCATCAGATATAAACTTTTTATACAGCTAGAACTGTTCTGAACTGAAGAACACAACTGTGGAGAAATGGACAATCTCTGTCTGAAATGTGGAGGGTTGTATTTCCGGGATGAAAAGAATACCAGAGGAATTTACACTCATTGTTGTCATAATGGAAATATAATTGAGCAGGCTTCAGTGTATCCAGTGGAAATGAAAGGATTGATGGATGGCTCCGATGAATTATCAGTGCATTTCAAAAATAACATAAGGTCGTACCAGTGCTTCAATGGGTGCACAGATTGTACCGTCTGCAGGGAGAGGAGCGTATTGCTTCAGAATTCATGGCCAAATTTATCACAGGACCTCTCATCTACACCCAGCTGAAGCAGGAGGTGAAAACACTAATAATACACTTCAACAATATTATAACACACATTAGGCATGTGTCACGTGACCTCAGGTATTATTCGATTTAGCCCGTGCAACGCCGGGTCATGCAGCTAGTCCTCTATAAATATTGTCACTAAGCTTCCCCAACAAACGTAAATCTGTTTTGAATTCTCTCTTGTTGGATTAAAACTTTCAGTTCTATCCTTTTTACTACCTAGACTATATATAATAGATGCATTAATATTAATAGAATATTAATACATATAAAAGATATAGCCATAATAATATAATTAATTGCATTAATATACAATAATTAATATACAATATAGATATTCCTTATCTATTATTGCAATTCCATTAGTATTTGTGTAATATTCTAATTACACAATTGATGTAATGTTGTACATCATTAATTCATTACATTCACAATAATGTGTGATTCCTTGAGGTCACGTGACACGTCTTGTCTGACCAATTGGCCATTCCTTTGTTCTTCTGTTTTCTTCGGCTCTTCTATCCCGGCAGCGTTCTGCCATGTCTGACAATCCTCTATTTCGTTGTTCTTCGGTTTCTTCCGCTCTTCTCTTCTGGCCACGTTGTGCCATTTCTGTCAATAGGCTATTATTTTGTTCTTCTATTTCTTCTCTCCTGGCCACTTTTTGCCATAGTTGAAAATCGGCGGTTTCTTTCTTCGTCAATTGCAGCAACTCTTCTTTCACGTTTCATAATTGCCTCCTGTCTACAGGCAGCATCTCCTGCAACTCCTCTTTTCCTTTTGGGCATCGGATATAGAGAGAATTGAACAAAGCAAAAATAGTAACTTCCAAATATCTTGCACGGGCTATCTCGAATAATGCGCCATTCCATGGCGGAGAGAAGAAGTGAGGTCATGTGACACAAACGCTTAGATAAACCCGTCTTGGTGGGGATAAATATTTTTTCATATTCCGAGTCCAGATCATAAACACATGAAGCAAGATACATTACAAACCTACGTGGCCCTGCGTTGCAAGGGCTATATCGAATAATGCGTCGTTCCCTGGCGGAGAGAAGAAGTGAGGTAATGAGACACATATCCAACATTCTCTCCTAAATAAATAAAGAGTAAAGAACAGTTCTAGCTGCATAAAAAGTTTGTATCTGATGGTGTTTTTGTTCTTTAATAACATTTAGACGGTGTTCACTTGCATGTTGTAAGAAGGAAATGGAGTAAATTGCATGGGACTATACTTGCATTACTTTATTTGCATGGAGTAAAGAACAGTTCTAGCTGCATAAAAAGTTTTTACTTGATGGTGATTTTGTCCTTCAATAACACTTAGACGGCGTTCACTTGCATGTTGCACCATGGCTGACAATCGGCTATTTCTTTGTTCTTCTGTTTCTTCGGTTTTTCTCTCCCGGCCGTGTTGTGTCATGTCTGACAATCCTCTATATCGTTGTTCTTCGGTTTTTCCGCTTTTCTCTTCTGGCCAGATTGTGCCATTACTGACATTCGGCTATTATTTTGTTCTGTTTCTTCCTCTCTTCTGTCCAGACTACGTTGTGCCATGGTTTCTTTCTTCGTGAGTTTCAGCAACTCTCCTTTCACGTTTTCTAATTGCCTGCTGTCTAAGGGCAGCATCCCGTGTAACTCCTCTTTTTCTTTTAGGCATCGGAAAAAGCGAGAATTAAACAAAGCAAAAATAGTAACTTCCAAATATCAGCTTAAAATAGCAGCTACCAGAAATATTTAAACTTCATCAAATCAATGAATAATGATTAAACTCGCTAACATGACTAATCTATATCTTTCGGCACATAACTTTACAGGAACAAAATACGCCTGTAAATTCGTTAAAATGATTCTGTTTCACGTTATATCACGGGATGGAAAAAGAATTTATACACTTCCAACAATACATTTTTTTATTTCTGCCAGCGTCACTTTTTTATTGTTGTTGTAACAATGTTCTTTAAAGTAAACAACTTCAACAATAAAATATATTTCGAATTGCGCTGCAACAAAGAAAAGTATTGTCATAAAGTATCCGAAACAATGAAAAGCATTGTTGTCAATTAGTTTTTAATTAATATCTTTTTCACTAATTGTAATTTCGAAATTTAAATGGCCGAGATGGATTCCCTGGATTATTCCCCATCTTTTGGTACTTTCCGCGCGCTTCTCCGTTCGGCGGTTCGTGAGAAGATAGCCGGACATACATACAAACATACATACAGTCGAATTTTAATAGTGCAGATTAACAATGTATTTGTATAAGAAAATATGCATCGATAAAATTAATCAAGTTTCTTATAAAAGAAAATCATAAATATTGATAAAAGGATTAGGAACCAGCATCAGTGTATCTGAAATATGAATGCGTTATATGCGGACTGGTTTCATCAGCGACAAAAATTCAGTTTATCTTCTAATTTACAATTTATCCTAAAACAAAAATCACTAGGATAATGTTCTTATTAGTTTGATCGTATCTGCTATGGAAATATTTTTTGTTCTTGTATGAATAATCAATGACTTTCATATATAATACCCTTAAATGTAGCTTAGAAAAACGCAAAGAAAACATATTAGTTCATTATTGAAATTGTAACAAAAGTGGTGGGGGGGATTTTTATTCTTTCGTGTTATGAAAAAAAACTTCAAACAATTTTTTTTTATTTTTTATCTATCCTATTAAAATTCGAAGGTAAACAAACGTATGTATGTATGTCCAGCTATCTTCTCACGAACCGCTGATCGGAGAAGCGCGCGGAAAGTTCCAAAAGACGGGGAATAATCCAAGGAATCCATTTCGGCCATTTAAATTCCGAAATTGCAATTAGTAAAAAAGATATTAATTAAAAACTAATTTACAACAATACTTTTCATTGTTTCGGATACTTTATAACAATACTTTTCATTGTTGCTGCGCAATTCAAAATACTTTTTATTGTTGAAGTTGTTTACTTTAAAGAACATTGTTACATGCAATAACGTTAAAAGTTTCAAGAATTAAACTACATTAACATAAAAAATGACGCTGACAAAAAAATCAGAGAAATTTGTTTCTCCAAGTGAATACTTGGTATTTAATAACTGTACCACTTGAATAGTTGATTAATACGGAGTGTAATTTTCAGCCATCCTTATAAGTTAATGCGAAATTATTACAATACTGATTGCATTTGTTTTTGGAATTGATCTACTATTGTAACTAATACTATTGTACATATGCAACAAAAAGTGAAATAAGTCCAGCAAATGTTATTAATTCTGGTCATTTGACTCTTAAGCTAACCTAAGCCCTTAACATTATTGATAATAACTTTTTTGCATAGACGGATGGTTGGTGGTGAGGGGGGGATATGTCGATAGGGGGTACACGAAAATATAAAATTTAATCAAGGGGTACGCGAGGAAATAAAGGTTTGGAACCCCTGAGATATACCATTCATTTCACCATACATGGTATAATTTTTTTTACAAAATAACAATTTTTTGTATTTTTTTTTAATTGTCGATTTTGACGCAAATGTTTCAACCGCTCTTTTCTTCTTATTTATTTAGGAAAGAATGTTGGGCATGTATCACTTTACCTCCTTCTTTCCGTCAGTGAATAACGCATTATTCGAGATAGCCCGTGCAACGCCGGGCCACGCAGCTAGTATTACATAAATCTTGAACAAATAGAAGTAATGTAATCGTCTTCCTTAACAATCATAGACGTCTATATGAGATTAAATAGCCAAGATGCCATGTTACTATATAATAGACACCTCTTTGTATGCCTACCTGTTTGGTATTCATTACAGCCTTGCCTGTAGGAAAGAAAGTGAATAACTCTCCCAGTCGATGCTGCAAGTTTATAAACAAGTATATTAACGTGACCCTTAACAGATATCTTTCCTCAATAAATAGCCATAACGCTGCTCATAAATAGACGTTATTTGATACTTCCGCTCGGTACTTTGGTAAAGCTCATCTGTTCGTTTTCATTTAGCCCAATATTGCCCCCTGAATAAAACTGAATTGCTCTCGTAAGAGATATTCGTCCGTTTTGTTGAATAAAATGTTTTATCGGATTCATAATATTTTATTGCGTCGTTTCTCTTTATTAACTACCATCGACTCCACCATTTATATTAACCGGTTCTTTTTCGCATTAAAAAGAAATCATCTTCAGAATTATTGAATTTATCTCCATGGTGTTTTCAATATGCACAAATAAACCAATACGCGGTAATCTTGCACAGTTTTAAAGCAGGCTTGTATAAAACTCTTCTCGGAAACAATAGAAAATATCTCGACTAAAAATTACTAAAAGTTTGCTTTATTCACAATCCTGAATATGTTTTCAAACCTCTTGTCACACATTCAAGAGCCTGTAATCACATTCCAGAATGTGTTTTCAAAGCTAAACCCTTTAATTCCAAAATGCTAGACAAAATTAATAGATAATCGAACACAAAATTATTCATTGATAAAGTTGTATAAAAGTATGTTTTGAAGTTATTACTTATGGCAATGATTAGCAAATAAATACATAATTCGACTTCTGATTTAAGCAACCACATGAAATATTTAAATCAGGCTTTGTTTTTCTTATAAATTTTCACTTTCTGTGTAACGCTTGTCACATGTTGTGATGCATGACATATGTTGTGTCATATTCGTGTTTTGTGCTCGCTTGTGACGATGGATTGTTCTGCTTCCACCAAAATAAACTAATGGATAAATCTCTGAAATTAGCCTTCGAGTCCTTTTCTGACAAGAAAGAGCGAATTTTGATTTTTACTAATTTTTTTGAATGAAATGCGAATAGTTATTGTTTGATCACCCTCTGCTGTCATACCGTCCCATACCTTCCTCATAACTTCGGGCAAAATCGCTTATGTTAGCTTAAGAGACAAACGAATCGAGTTTCTGTTATCGTCTGTTTTCGTCTTCTTTGGCTTGCCCACATTATCTCGCTTCTGATTTCGCGAACACAAACGGCGATGGTGCAAGTTCGGGCAAGTCTGGGGCTGAAATATTTGTTTTCGAATCCACAGA
>BGPR01002225.1:103263-128879 GCA_013235015.1 Araneus ventricosus | reverse complement strand
AATCAACCTGAGTTTCCTTCAAGGTAGAGGTGTGCAAGTTTTCTTATCTTTTGTTCGAGGTCATATAGGAGTTTATGGCAATTAACATGCTGACTGGCTTGCAAAAGAGGCGACTAAACTTATTGATTTGGTTCCTATGACTCTACCAAAATCCTGTTACAAAAGTGTTTTCAAAGAACAGGTAATTTCTGAATTGAATAGCTTTTATCAAATTTCTCACAATGCGAAGTCCAGCAA
Organism: Araneus ventricosus; assembly: GCA_013235015.1. NCBI lineage: Eukaryota > Metazoa > Arthropoda > Arachnida > Araneae > Araneidae > Araneus > Araneus ventricosus. The sequence goes on along the minus strand of BGPR01002225.1, from coordinate 128,642 downwards.
GGAATTCTTTCCTTCCATTCATGGACTTTTGAAAGCAAATCATTTCGTTCCTAATTTTAGGATTACTCAATTTCTCACTGGACATGGAAACTTTAAATCCTATCTAAAACGTTTCAATTTATCTCGTACAGACTTGAGTTCCTGCTCTAGTGGAGAGATTCAGAATGTCAAGCACTTGATACTTTCTTACTATAAATTCACTCCCGCAAGATGTTTACTCATCAACAGTCTAAAGAAGAACAATTGTGCATGGCCTCCAATTTTCTCTATTTTTCCACAGAACAATATTGATTTTGCATAATTTTGTGAATTTATCGACAGCATTTCCCCCACATTTATAAACACTATAAATTAAATGTATGTTTCCTGGCATTTAAAATTATTTTCCCATTACTTTAATTTTTTCCTTTTCAATATTCAATATTTTCATACATATTTGGATCAGACCCTTTTGCTTTGTTACCTGTGCGAAATATGTGTCTTTTAATGTGTTGTGTGATATTTTGTTTATCTGTGTGGTTTTATATGATTTTTAAATGTATTATTCTTTTTTCATTTTTCCCCACCTTGTACAGCTTTTACTCCATTTCTCGTTATTATCCATCGTTTTTGTGTAGATGTGAAGAGTTATTTTACATTTATACCATTTTTTAAAAATTTCAATATGTTTAGGTATCTATTCCCCTTGCTTTATTCACTTCATTTCTTAATACCATTCATGTATTCATATGGATGTCACCAAATACTGTACATTTGTTTCTTATTCACACCCCCTTATCTGTTTGGAATTTTCATTTCTATCATCTAATTTAAAACTTCCTTCAACCCTGTTTTGAGTATTTTACTTACTTCTGTAAGCCTTGTGTTGCACTTGTTGGGACACAAGTATTTTTTCTCAATTATATGTATGTATCAAGCGTTTGTGCTTTATATTATTTTATATCATCTTCCCCATTTGTTTATTTTCTCCCTATAAGAACTCCAGACATTTTCTTTCCGCGGATTTTTTTCTTGACATTTTGTGAATTATGAATGTTTATGTTTACTATGTTGCTTTTACAATTCTGTTATGATTGTTTCTTATTTGTTATATATATATATATATATATATATATATATATATATATATATATGTTGCAAATTATGGCAGATAAAATGATTTTGCTAAAAATCGCGAAAAAATCCAAATTTAAAAAGTTTTTGGCATATATATTCACAAAATATGCATATTTTAAAAGAGCAGTTAAATTCCTTTAAGATGACAGCATTGTTATAAAAATACCTGGATTTAAAGCCGAGTTACAAGCGCCGAAACGTTGGCGAAATGAAAAATCGAATTGTCGCCAAAATCTTTAATATTGAATTCCGCAAACACCGTTCAAGCTAAAATCTGTCAAATTTGCTAAAATCTTTTTCATTCTATCAGATTTCGAATGAGCCTGCTATAAACAATATAAGTGTTTCATTTCAAGATAAATTTCGTCTTTAGTTGGTAATACATCACTGAAAACGGTGTTCATCGAAATAGACATTCGAGAAAAAGTCGCCATGAAACAATGGCGGATAAATGGAATGTATGCGATTCCGCCACTATGAACTCTTTCTCACGTGCAAACAGGTTGGAACATATCTGCATATCCGGAAGAGTTCATAGTGGCGGATTTGCTTACATTTCATTTATCCACCATTGTTTCATGGCGACTTTTTGTCGAATGTCTATTCCGACGAACAAAGATTTCAGTGATGTATTGCCAAGGAAACACTAATTTCTTCTGAAATAAAACACTGATATGGTTTACGGTAGGCTCAATCGAAAGCTGATAGAACGGACAAGTGTTTGGTAAATTCGACAGATTTTAGCTTGAACGGTGTTTGCGGTATTCAATATCAAAGATTTTGGCGACAATTTGATTTTGCCTTTCGCCAACGTTTCAGTGCTTGTACCTCGGCTTTAAATCCAGGTATTTTGATGAAAATGGTGTCATCTTAAAGGATTTTAACTTCTCTTTCCGAATATGCACTTTTTTGAGTGTAGATCTGCCAAAACCTTTAAAATTCGGATTTTTTCACGATTTTTTGCAAAATCATTTTATCCACTATAACTTGCAAACGGTTAGAGATGAGACAGGGTGGCTATAGTATTTTATGATCCCCATGGACTCTTCTATCACCCTCTTTCGATTGGGAGAATAGGTCAAATTAACCCTGTAGATACAGGGTTCCCACTTATATCCGTTTCACCTCCCTTAACTTCTAAACGGTGACAGTTTAGGCCATAATATTGGTATCTAGGTATAGTAAAAAGGCTATGCTCTACACGATGAGACAACTTACAACGCCATCTATCTGCAAATTTTGGAATTAGCGGTTCTATCTCGTAAACGGTAAAAGATACCAGAAAAAAGTCAATTAAAAATTGTAGAGCGTCTTCGATTTAGTACGAAAAGACACCTTGCGCACAATAATGCTAAGAACAAAACGTGTAAAACGCGCATTTGTTAGCTCGCGATTTCCAACACTCTTATGCCAGAAAAGCGTTAGAAAGAAAAGAAAAGAATTAATTATTAGCAGATATTTTTATTTTCGACTTTATAACGACTACGCCATCGGGTCGACGTTTATTGTTCAAAAGATGATCTTTTCTCCTGTTGTCGCGAGTTGTTACGTCATAGGTTTGGAAAATCTCGACCAAACAAATGTGTGTTTTACACGTTTTGTTCTTAGCATTATCGTGCTCAAGGTGTCTTTTCGTACTAAATCGAAGGCGCTCTACAATTTTGTTACTGACTTTTTCCCCGTATCTTGTACCGTTTTCGAGATAGGAACACTAACTCTGTAGTTTTCTGCCAGGTGGCGCTGGAACTGATCTCAGCGTGTAGCGCATGGTCACTTTACTATACCTATGGCCAGTTTAGGCCAATTTTATGGCCTAAACTGTCACCGTTTAGAAGGTAAGGGGGTGTAACGGATATAAGTGGGTACCCTGTATATATCTTATGTACAGAAAAGGCTGATGTAGGAAAATATATTTGAACAAATAGTTTTCTAGGTACCATGAACTGAATCACATGCATAGAACAAATTTTTATGCACATAGCTCAATAATGTGTTTTTATAATTTGTACATCTCAAATGATTTTTTTTTAAATTTACTTCGTCTTCGTTTTTAACTTTGTTTCAATGGGGAACTTCAGCATTTTTTAAAAACACGTGAAAGCCATCCGTATTTGTAGAAAAAATCATTCTAATTTCATATATGCAAGTGAAATTTTACATAAAAATTGATTTATTTAAATATTGAGAGCGAAAGATGCACTCAAATAGCAGGAATCCGATGATGCAATCCGAAAAGCACTCTGATTGGCCAAGTAGATTTTGACGTCAAAGTTGCTTTCCTTCGTATACTTCTCTTTCGCTACTTTTATGCCCTGCTTTGAATCAATGCGTTTGTACCAGCTAACATTTTAAAAGTGAAGTTTGTGGCTTTTCTACTATTCAAAGTTCAATTTCACAATTGATATTGGTTTTGTACAAGGTAAATCGAATAATTTGCCAAGGATTGATTCCACAATGATGGCAATGTATTTCAAGAACAATTCTGATTTTATGATGGCTGAGATACAAGCAATAAAAGCACAACGGTAAAATTTCTCCTTTTTTGTCTTATAATCCTCCTCAATTAAACAACATAAAACAAAAAATAAAATAAAATGCTGAACTTAGCTAAAAAAACCTGTCATGACTCAAAATCTAAACAGAATCCCATGGGATGGAATGGAAGTTTCCGTTTAATGGCACAAAAGCCGGTTTCGGCTATGCTGTGCCAAACAAAAGTTAGAATTTTCCTACATAAATTTCTCTTCCATGTTAAAAGATGCTTCAAGTCTAAAATCTTATGTAAAAGGTTAGTGAAAAAGTGTAGGAATATCACGAACAGTGACATTTCTTACCAAAACTGAGAAAGAAACATTTCAGTTAAAAATTGTGCAATTAAAATCGCAACAAAAGAATTAAATACGAAAAAGGAAACCAATATACCGAAGGAAAGAGAATAAATTCGGGTGAGGAGTCTCACCCACCAAGTCATTCAGGTCTGAAATAGTGGTTTTAAAAATGTTTAAACGAGAAGAATCAAAATCAGGACATTTTGTTAAAATGTGGTCAACAGTTTGAACTTCATTGCATGATGTACACAAAGGCACTGAATCACCAGAAAGCAGATGGATGTGAGTGTACCATGTATGGCCAATTCGGAGCCGAGTTAATTTAACATCGAACCCACGGATAGGAAAAATCGGCCACAACACAACTGAACGCTTAATACGGTGCAGTTTATTATTAAGATATTATTTAGTATATATTGTAGATCCCATGTCTCCTGCCATTTATTCAAGATATAGTGCTGCACAGATTTGCGTATATCTGCAAAAGGAACTGTATGCTCTATAGGTATAGAAGCTGTTCGGGCTGCATAATCTGCTTTCTCGTTACCTAGTACACCCACATGACTGGGAGTCCAACAGAAGACAATATCAAAACCTTTTTTCTTCAAACAATGAACTGTGTCTGCTATATTCAATAAAATAAGATGAGTGGCAATTTCAATATTTTCCAATTGTTGCAACACACTCATACTGTCGCTATAAATACAAAATTTTCAATATTGACTACTAGAGATGAGTTTTAAGGCATAAGAGATTGCCATTGCTTCTGCAGTATAAACTGAACAAAAGACAGAAAGAATATGGCTGTAACTGGCATCATCCATAATGACACCAAAACCTACGTGTCCGTCTGCCTTCAAACATCTGTAAAACTGTGATGTAGTCTGAATACTGACAACAATGGTAATAAAAAATTTGTTGTAAAACAACTGGAGCCGTGGTATTTTTATTAAATTTAGAAAACGAATTAGCATATTGGATAAAAGTATCCCATGGTGTGTATACTAATTTGTAGACAGACAAAGTGCTTAAAAAATAAAAAAAGCATGAAAAACAGAACCGATGAAACAAAATTAATTCTAGCTTAACTTGTTTTTAATGTTAACCGAATTCAGCATAAAAAAAGAAAGGAAATCTTTAAACTCCCATAAAAAAATCAACTGAAAATGAAAAAAATAAATTAATTCTGATAATGAATGCTATTAAATCATCACTATCGCCGTGTGGATGAATCAACATAAATAAAAAAAAGCAGGAAACCGCTAAAGGCTAGCTACGTCTTCATGCATGTGTCCGTGCTTAACTTTTCATGTGAAAAAATAAAAATAAACTTTTACAAAATTAAACAAAACCGTGGTTTGAAAAGTGTAAAATAATTTTCTTTTTTAAATCGGTGCCAAAATAGAAACAATATTAAATCTATTTATAAACCTTAATCAACAATAGAACCTTAAAACTACACGTGGCTACCACGTAATCTTTCAATACGAGCTTATGCGTTTTCGTACAGGTACAGGTGCGTTTAACCTCATCTTATACTTATATCAAAAACAGAACAAATATGAAATTCAAGGCTCTTCTTTATAGTACTTCCTGATATTTTTATGGGCTGTCAACGGTTTCTTAAAATGTAAATTCCATGTAATCAAAAAAGGGGGATAATAGAAGGAAAAACAAATTAAATTTAACTCTTTGCTTTAAAATATCTATTTCTTTTTTTCCTGCTAACCTCACCTTATACTTCTTTAACTAACTTTTTGAAGACAAATTTTGATTTTAATACATTCATTGAATATAAAGGATTTATTTTGCATCAAAAATTAACTCTGTGAATTATTTTGTTGAACTGTGAATGAAAACGAATTTCATTATCAAAAAAGTCGTGAATTTAACTAATTTTTAAGATATTCTTATTAATTTTCAATAGTACTATAATTTTTTTAAAAAATATAAGAAACATTCGAATATCCATTGAAAAAATTTATTCAATAAAATAACAAGAGTAAGCTTTTTTTTTTTAAAAAAAAAAAAGAATCTTAAAGAAGGTGGGATCTTCTATATTTTTACACTTTGAAGGGCCAGCCCCTCAAAGGGTAAAAAAATTAATTCCATGTAATCAAACGGGGAAAAACTAATTAAATTTTACTATTTGCTTTAAAATATCTTTTTTTTTTTGGCTGCTAACCTCACCTTATACTTCTTTTAAAAACAAAAAAAGATATCGAATTCTGAATTTACTGTGCTTCATGATATACAATTTTAATAGATATAATATAGATTAATAACTGACATCAAAATGATCTCCACAGACATGACGAATGCTGTTTGCTGATAATTCCGGATTAAGCTCCGGATCTCTCTTCATCGCTTTACACCACTTTTTGCGAATAATATAATTTTTTGCACATTGATAAATAATTTATCGGGTGCCGTTACAGTTGTATTACTACATTTAGGAACAACACAATACTTGTATCTTGCCGACATTATTTTATTTGATGCGAGAGTCGGAAAATATAGAAAAAAAGAGAATCTCTATAGAGAGCGACCGGGAAGGAAGCGTGTGTCTCCCCTGTCAAGCAACTATGACGTCAGACCCGTTCCGCGCCAAAATGGATCGTTTTTCCCGCCTTTTCTGAGAGGCGGCGAACTTTGATTGCAAATTTTAAAAAAACAAAACTGTCTAGAATTTTTTCTAATATTATTGTTCGTTTCGAAGCATTTTAAATAGATTTAAAAAATAAAAAAAAAATGCCGAAGTTCCCCATTGCAATTTGCGTACTGGTTTCATAACCATGAATCTCATATCGCTATATTCATTCATTCAATATCCAGGAGAGTGGACTCCATCTTAAGGAAACCGTTTACTTATTATATAAGTATGTGATATTATGTATCACATGAAAAAAGAGAAGTAAGAGAAAAAAAGAGAAGTATATAAAGAGAAGTAAACTATCAATGTCTATGTATGTGTATTATTATTATATAAGTATTGATATTATTCAATATCCAGGAGAGTGGACTCCATCTTAAGGTTTCAGAGTGCAGTTTGACTCTCCAGGAGGATAACATTCCAGCAGATAGATAGACGTGGTGAAAATGTGGCTAAAATTTACATCAAATATTGAAGGAAAATTTAAATTTAAAAAAAATTAAGTGTTGTCAGTTAAAGGAACAAAAGATAAATTAATAAAAATATGATACCAAAAAATTAAAAAAATAAATAAAATTAAAATAAAATACACATATAGTAAATGGTGAAAGATACAGAGATAACTATAAAAAGGAGATTTCACACTAATTTAAACAAAAGAAAACGGCACAACACAATTGAAACAAAGAAACAGAAGAAATTCAGCATACACACAAAAAAAGGATACAAAAGTAGACAAAAACTAATTGCAACACCAAATAAAGGGCAAAAGACACAAAATTTTTTTTAAAAAACCAAGGCACAAAGTGGAAAACACCAAAATACAAGGTTCAAGAAAATAAACAAAATAAATTTATAATACAAAAATACACAGCATATTAGTAATTGGCCGGAGCATTCAGTCTTTTAAATCGAAAAGAAAAGATTTAAAAGATTTTGTTAAAATTGAATTATAACAGAAATTAAAAACATAAAGTAGAACCCAGAGTACCACTTAAAAGTGTATATACAAAAAACATAGAAAACATATGGTTCTATTGATGTCCTTTTAGGTTATTTAACTTTTGAAAGGCGTTTTCGGAGTATTATATTTGTTTTGTTCTGCTAAGCCATTCTATTTATTAAGCCATTAGACAACGTCCACTCTATTTGCCAAGATTATTCAATACCGAAGTTGGACGTTATAACGGGGAAACGTAATGCTTTGTAGGGTTTGAAAAGGCATTCATAATTCAACTCGACATGAGAATAAGTGTTTCATTTTCTCCAGCTGGCTTTTACCAATCCAAAAATAATTGTTATTTTTTATTAAAACCAGCCACAAAATATTTGAGTGAGTTCCGCTATTTTTCGAAATAAGTGCATCGCCATCGTCTTTTATCTCCATTTCGCAATGAATTAAATTTGTATCAAAATCATTTCAGACTTTTAAAAAATTTATTTTGATTAATTTAATAATTCAGTAATAAAAGAAACAGTTACTAACTAAATTTTTGACTTGAAAATGAAAAAGAATTTGGCAAAAAAATTTTAGTTCAATTATTAATGTACTTAATTTTTAAAATGATAAAATAATTAGTCACAAATTAATTTTTAAAAATAATATTCTGTTAATATTTGCATGCTTTTAAATGGATTATGACAATATTTGTTGAAATATATTCTGTTTGTGTGCAGTATATGATTATTATAAATGTAGTTAAGAAGTCTAAGGATGAATAAATTTCGTAAAGAGTTTGACCAGATGATGGCGATTAAACGGACAAAATTATTAAATAAATAATTCTTTTTTGCAAAAGAAATTTCTTGAGGATTTGACAAACCAAGCCACTTTCACTTGATACATTGATACGAGTTGACTTGATACATTTCATTTTGCATTATCGAATACGGTAAAAATCAGTTTTTAATAACTCTTAGTGACCGTTTATTCCCTCAATTATCTCTACAGACATTTCTAGAGATGAGCCATCTCCTTATGCGGCATTTGATTTACCCAAACACTCGAGATTCAATCACTCTCCTGCTTTTAACCCGAAACGCTCTTATTCTCTTTGGAATGAATCCAGTCCCATCCAATCTCTGACCAGAAAACACAGCATTTACTTAACCGCTTGAGGATATAACCCGACTTAACTCGTCCTAAATACCGTAAATTACAAAATAACTCGATCCTTAAACGGTTAATTCGGAATCAAAACACGAATTCTCTTATTTTGATTATTGAAACAAGAGTTTATCCGTTCTTTTTTTCTCGAGTTCTTCAGACCATTCTTGTGACCGTTTATTCTCTTAGTTACCTCTACAGACATTTCTAGATATGGACGGTCTCTTTATGAGGGCTAACTGATTTCCCCAAACAATCGAGATTCAGTCACTCTCCTCATTTGAACCTAAGACGCTCTTTCTCTCTCTTTTTATGATTCCAGTCCCATCCAATCTCCGACCAGGAATTGCAGTATTTATTTAATTCGGAGTCAAAACACGAATTCTCTTCTTGTGATTACTGAAACACGAGTTTATTCGTTCTTTTACTTTCTCGAGTTCTTTAGAACTCTTTAAACTTCTTAAGAGAAGATTGTTATTCTCAGATATCGATTGAATTTCTCGAGACCTGGGGTTATACATTTTATTATTATTTTTTTATCTCACGAAGGATTAAGGGCCTGAAAAAAGTATCCCCTGTTTGATAGGAGAATATAAACATTTTCTTTTCTTGAATGTTTTTTTCTGTTTACACCGGGCTTACCATTTTTTCGTAGCCGTCCCAAATAATATATAAAAAGTCAACTACTTCTTAGATATATGGTGTTTTTTGTGCATATACAATTTTATCCACCGCTGTCTCTCGTTTTTCTTCCGTTGCTCCTACAGAGTGGGTGTCGCGCATCCACTTTGAGGGAGCGGGATCATAATGAACTTCCTCTTGTAACTCTGAACACTGTCCTTTTCTCTTGTTTCAGATCTCATGAATTTTCTAGCGGTCCATGAATATTGCATTGTTGATGTATGGGGAGTATTTTATATCGTGTCTTATCTGATGAAAGAAAATCAATCTAAGAATGGCAGAACACTTTTATCGTAACTTACTTGATACTAGGTCAGTAAAAAGTATCGTTTTCACAGTTTTCTCTTCTTGGAACTAAGACTAATAATCAGTACTAGATGATCCGAAGCAGAGCATCTACGCTCTGTTATACTCATACCATGATCCTGACGCTTCTAGAGCCAAATTGGCGATTCAGCGATCCAAGAAAATTCGCCATGATAAAAAAAAGGCGCCAAGTTGTCTGCGCAAAACAGAAAAGTGGCCGATGTATAATGTTCACAATAGTAATTTCCATGATGTGCACCTCAATTTGTGCATTGTCACGATTTTATCTTCGGTGATTTAAACTATTTTGACGTTTATCTAACAGTTCTCTGGTTCCTAAGTCCATCTGCTTCGTTTCTAACTTATCTCTTCTGAATAATTTCATCCAAAGTTTAATTTTATTGTAAGAAATATCGTGAATGCTTCATCTTAAACTCATTTCTTACCCCGAGAAAACGCTTTTTTCCCTTTTTAATGCCAGAACGAATATAGTAACAGGATATTATTATGAAGTTATGCCTAACATGGAGAAGGCTACCGTTTTTGCCTTGTAAACAAACCGATCGTTGCCATCGGCAAAAGAGAAATTAACCTGTTTTCTGTGCCACCTACGTTTAGCTTTTTATATATATATAGATTCTTTAGTAGACATATAAAGTTCGGAGAAAGCACCTGTAAAATGTCATTAACATAAATAATACTGAAGAAAAATGAATAACTATATTTACTTTATTTAATATGATGAAGCTATTTTCATCTGTGGTTTTAACTTGGCAATTTTCACGAATGTTCAGCCAAGTTGTTCAAGGAGTGATGCAGCTCAATGCAAAAATTAATTATAATATTTTTGGACTAGATTCGAAATAGATATTTCAAAGTAAAAATTCCAAGTATATTTAGTTTGCACAGTTCTATCGTTGCAGGGTCTTTATGTAGTCTCTTGACTTATTTTTATTGAAGGTGTTTTATTTATATTTTTACGATTTCATTATATTATTATTATTAATTATCCCGCTGCAAACATGAACCAATAGTACAAATATAATTTTCGAAATAGGAAAAATGGTTTTCTCTTCGATTATTTTCCTCCAAACGTAGAACGCACAAACTGTAATGAAATCGTAAAAGAAAATGCTACCTCTTGATTTTAAAGACAATCGATATTTGCTGTTTGATTGTCATTTGACAGTGCATGTTTTTAGATTTATGGAAGGAACCAAGTCGATAAGTAATTTTAGAATTTATTCTCCATGCTTGTTTGTACACGACAAACGGAGCGAGCCAGAGTTCTTAAAATCGACACCTGGTCTTTATACCCAAAGTAGAACCGTTTAAACTTTCGAAAATATTCACGAAAATTATATAAAATTCGTTTGCTTAAAATAAAAAGAATCTATAATAGATAAATTAATTTTAAAAAACGGCCATCTAAAACAGAGAAAATTATTAAACAAATGATTCTTTTAAAGAAAAGAAATTTCTTGAGTATCAGACAAACACCGAAACTTTAACAGGTGGTTTGGCAAATTTAATTTTACATACTCGGAAAGGGTTTGAATCAGTTTTTAATATTTCCAAGTGACCGTATATTCCCTCAGTTTTTTAAATCAGTTTTTAATATTTCTAAGTGACCGTTTATTCCTTCAGTTATATCTCCAGCCATTTTCACACATCGGTTATCTCCTCACGCGCGCCATTGATTTCACCCAAACACTCGAGATTCAATTACTCTCCGAAATCGAACTTGAGACTTTCATTCTTCCTCTTTTTTAACCCAGTTTCATTTTCAACTAGCATGAATTCAATCTCTCAGCAGAAAATACAGCATTTACTTAATTCAGAGTCAAAACACACGAATTATTTTCATCTGATTATTGAAACACGAATTTATTCGTTCTTTTTTCTTCCTCGAGTTCTTCAAGAACCCTTTCAACTCCTTAAGAGAAGAGTGTTATTCTCAGCCTTCGATTGAGTTTCTCGAGACCTGGGATTAGTTTTTTTTTCTTTTTATCTCGCAAAGGATTCAAGCCTTAAAATATATACAGTGATTGATCCTAGAAAATAAACCTTTTGTTTTTAGATTTTTTTATCCGTTTCCACAGCGGTTTATCATTCGTTCGTGGCCTGTCCCAAATAATGTATAAAAGTGAACTACTTCTTCGATTTATGTTGTTTTTATGCTTATAAAATTTTATCTACTGACATCGCATCGTGTCGCGTATCTGATTTCTTTTTTACCCAAGGAAGCCCGCAGAACCCGAAAGCTTTTAGTGCATAATGTTGCTCTCCGGGGAACAGATTTATCTTTCAAATAAAATTTGCATAAGACACCGAAAAGACAGGAAATCAAAAACAAATCACAAAATAAACAAATGCTGATCTGAATACAATAAAATCTAAACAAATAAAAACAATACTCAAGATTAACACGACGAGAAAAACATTAAAATATAAATAAAAAAATTATTTCCTAACTTCAGTTTTATTATTTGACCCCTAGAGAGCTCCCCTCCCCAGACACTAGAGCCGTAGAGAAGCAAGCTCTCTACGACAGTAGAATACCATTTTTTAAAAGCTTAATGTGTGTGCCCCCAATTGGAGTCTACAAGCTTGCCTAAATTAATCGATAATTTGTACATTTTTGTCCTGAAGTTAAAAATATGTTTAGATCAATTTAGTAAGGTGTCAAAATGAACTCCAAGATAATTTAATGCTTTGATCAGCGGCATTACAACGAACTGCCTCCTGTAACTCTGAACATTGTCCTTTCCTCTTGTTTCAAACCTCATGAATTTTCTAGCGGCATACGAATATTGCATTGTTGACGTAAGAGGAAGATTTTGTGTCTTGTTTTATCTGAGGAAACAAAATCAGTCTAAAAATGTCAGAACATTTTACCTTAACTTGGTTGATAAGAGGTCAGATATAAAACTTGTTTTCGCAATGATTTTCTTTTTTGAAACTAAGAATTGGTTAGATTTTTTTAACAAATATATAGAATTTGGATAACGCGTCTGCAAAATTGGATATAAATATGTTTTTGATCATCGATATAATTAATGCTGAATAAATTGATATTCATTGCTGACGACTTTTAGCAACTTAATTTTTACCAGTGGTTTGCATTGATTGTATTTTTATTTGATTTTTTAGTATTTTAAATGCATTTTCATTCGAAGCAAGCGAATCTCACTTTATGTTGTCGAATTTTGTCCAAAGTTTAAACAGTTCTAATTTGGGTATAAAGACCCGGTCTATGAGTTCCAGCTCGTTCGGTTTTTTGATTGTCGTGCAAAAACAAAGATGAAATCGAAATTCTAAAACTGCTCATGGACTTATTTCCTCCATAGATATAAAAATATACCTCTCTGAAATGACAATCCAACAACAAATATGTCGATTCTCATTAAAATCAAAAGTTTGGGTTTACTTTTAAGATAATATTACTTCTTGTGTGTGCTTGGTATGAGGTTATAGAACAAATCGAAAACAAATTTTCTAATTATGAAAATATTATTTGGACTATTGAAGTTGTCTATAGCGCGACATTTAATTATTTAAGGATATCATACAAATTTAAATAATGCACATTCAATAAATATAAATCACAAGACTGCATAAAGAATATACAATGATTGAAATGCGCCATCCAAAAACACCGGGACTTCTTACTTTTTCAAATCAATTTCTGAGATACCCGAAAATATTACAAATATATTTTTATTTAATTTTTATTTATTTATTTATTTTTATATTGTGTTGCATCATTCGTTGAACAACTTGGCTGAATTTTATTGATGGCAATCGATGATTTAAAACCACTGACAAAAATAGCTTCGTCATGTTAAAAAAAGCTCAATAAACTGACTTATTTCTTCAGAATCAATTGTATCAATAACATGATATGGATGCATCATCCACACTATATATTTCTTTAAAAATATCTATCTAATTCTTAGTTGGAAATAGAGAAAATCGTTGTGAAAATTCGCCTTTTGTCTAACCTCATATCAAGCAAGTTCAGATAAAATGTTCTGACATTTTTAGATTGATTTTTTTCCTCAGATAAGACACGGTGAAAAACCGTACATCAACAATGCAATATTCATGGGCAGCTAGAAAATTCATGAGATTTGAAACAAGAAGAGAGGCCAGTGTTCAAAGTTACAGGAGGCAGTTTATTATAATGCTACTCCTCAAAGTGGATGCGCAACACTTTCTATTTTCTTTCACCCCCTCTGTAGCAACAACAAAAAAAAACAAGAGACATCGGTAGACAAAATTGGATAAGTACAAGAAACAACAGAAATCGAAGAAGTAGTTGACTTTTTATATATTATTTGGAACAGGCCACGAAAGAATGATAAACCGCTGTGGAAACAGGAAAACATTCGAAAAAAGGAAACTTTTATTTTCTCCGATCAATCAGTTGATACTTTTTTTCAGGTCATGGCTTCTTTGTGAGATAAAATGAAGAAAAGGAAATCACACCCCAGTTTCATGGGTCTCGAAAATCCAATCTAAACCTGAGAATAAATCTTTTATCTTAAGGAACTTAAAGCGTTCTGGGGAACTCGAGGAGGAAAAAGAAGGAATAAACTCGTGTTTCAATAATCAGAAGAAAAGATTTCGTGTTTTAACTCCGAATTAAGTCAATGCTGTATTTTCTGGTCAAAGCTTGAATTCAGACTTGCTAGAAATGAAACTGTATTTATAAAAAATATGTCAGAAAAGAGTCTTTTGTTCGATTCAGGGGAGTGATTGAATCTTAAGTGTTTGGGGAGATCAATGCCACGCGTTAAGTGTTCGTTGATATCGAGGAATGGTTTGAGACATAACTGATAAGATAAAAGAGTCTGAGCGTGATTTAAAACTAAGTTAAACGTAACGTCTGAGAAGAAATTGAATTTCAAGAAACATGCTTTAATAGCGAGTTAATGGTGCTCCGTCTTGGGGATGCGGGGCACTCATGAAGAATCCAATATTTGAAAAAAGAAATTTGTGTTAGATATTGTTTTATATTTTTTTCCTAACTTCATTTCAAAATGTAAGTAAATACTTCTATAGAACATGTAATCATTAATGAAATTTGGTACTCCACTTTGCAAGCGTGCGTTTTTGATATTTTTGATTTGCGTTGCTAAGAGAAATGTTTTGAATAAAACAAATATTGTGAAATATTAAATATGATTGAATCTTCAGCGTTCGGATTATGTGTAGAAGAAATTAAAAATACCCTTTTGGAAACAAAGATTCGGACCAAAACAGCAGAAAAATTATTTCCCTTCAAACTAGTTAATGGCAGATCTGTCCATTTTGACCACACATTGATTTTCCTCCTCCTCATTAGTATTCAATAAAGGTTTTACGCGTGGTGTCATCAGGGCCGTACCGAGGTGATCCTGCGCCCTTGGCGGAACTGGTAGAGCTGCGCCCCCCTCTTACGTGACACATTTTCATTAATTATTCATCCCTTCTATGAAACTCCTACCCGGAAAAAACTAGATTCCTACAAATATTTTTATACACAAATTTAGCATATTTTATGATTTATTAGATAGGTTTAAAAAAATTACGGATTCTTAAAAAATAATTTAATGAGCTATATTCTTGAAAAATACTGTACGCAACAAAATAAATGTATCATCAAATAAATTACAAATTGCAGATATTTTCTAAAAGATAGAGAATAAAACAAAATCTATATCTTATTGCCTATTGCAGCTATTGAACATTGGCTTTTGTGTGATGCATAATAAAGAAGAGAATTTATTTGCTTCGCAACTATGTATAGTGTATAGTACATAAATTACTAATTTAAAGTAAAGAAAGTCATCAAAAGATGACCCGTCATTGTAGATGGGCCCTAAGAGCCACACCACCATTACTGTATCCAAAAAGGGAGCGAGAACCTGCTTATTTCTCTCACAGCTTCTCATCCGTGAACTTCGCCACGCTGGGGTCATGTGATTAAGTATGCGATTATATCAAAATAAGGAAATTAGTGATAATGTGATTAAATAAGGAAATTAGTTTGCCATTTTAAAACTGAAAAGTTTTGTTGCAAATCATACATTTTTTTAATTTCTTTAAATTAAAGAAAAAAAATGTAGTTATTAAATTGGTATCATTAAAAAGATTTTTTTAAATTTTAGAATGACGTAAAAAGTCATTTATTAGATGAAATTTTTGAAAAATACGGCGAAAAAACTGAAAAAACTTGCCTACTTTTTTTATTAACTGAAATTTTAATTATCTTTTGAGCTATGAAAAGTTGATAGTGATTCTACTCTTGTTTCGAAGAGCATATGCGCTAAATTTCATCAATATCATGCAAAAATGTCGATTTTTCTAAAAGACAAATAACATTCATCTTTGTATACATTATTTGTAAAGTAAAATTTTATGGTTAAATCGGTTACAATTGTCAAGACAAGTAAAATCAAGGAAATCATGAATTTGGTGTAGAATAGTTGCATTAGATTATTTATGCAATAAAATGTAACACGAAATACTATAATGTTAATTTTATATTTTGCTTGTAATCATGCTTTTGTATGCATATTTTTACTACTAATAAAAGCGCATGTATGCATAGGTTCTACATAGGTTCAGACATACCTATGCATGTATGCATAGGTATGTCTGTTGGCGTTCTATAAGACAGATCGTTGAGCCTGAGCCTAGAGTTGCCAAATTTGGTGCAAATCTACTATGAAGGGTGGCAAAGTACACCTCAGTGAGTTTTTTAAAACTTTGATTAATTAAAACTTAAGAAAGAATTGGGGGGGGGTCAGCGATAATAGCCGGAAATATTATCATTTAAAAATAATTTCTGCACCATCTTATATTTCATAAAAAAAATTATATCTCAAATGATAACAGTCTAGTTGTCGTGTAATTTTTTCTTAAATTTGACAATTTAAAAAAAACATTTTTATGTATCATTTACAACAATGCTGGATTGAAAATCAAACCAATTTCACTGATTCATCAAATCTTTAATTTAATCTCTAAATGTTTAATTTAATGTTTCTCTTATGTTAAAAGACGTGATAAAAATTTATTTTCATTATTATCATATAAAACCTTCTTTTGTTGTAATGAAATGCTGCCATTTTCGTTGCTTTTCGAGTTTTTTAGTCTAATTTTTTGTTAATTCTTTGCTATTTGAAATAAATTTACTTTTTAAATAAATTTACTATATTATTTTGATAGATTTACTTTTTACCTATGATCTAAAATTCATTTTTTCACTTAGGGTGGATAATCTTTAATCGAAACCATACCATCTATTTATTTGTAATAATTAGGTAAAACATTCAAGTTGTAGTCAGATAAATGAAGTGTAATAAATGTAATTCAAATCTGAATTATGCATGATCGAAATAAAAATTAATTTTCATTGAATTTAATGATATTAAAGAGCCATTCTGCCTAGGACTTTTTTAACAATTGAATGTAAAAATCGAAGTAATTAATTTTATTAGATGCAAGACATATTGCCTTAAAATTTAGTTCAAATTAGCTTGCGAAAAATTAAATAAGTTGACGTTATTAAAATTGGTTGCCATAAATAATATATAATTAATAAAATGGGCGAATCAGCTGGCAGTAGAGGTGAGTTCAAATTATTTATCTCCTTAGAAAAGAATGAAAATGTTCAAGTACTTCTTAATGCGCCCACTCTCTGATGAAACAAAAACAGAAATGCAACATTTTCCTTCGTATTATTTGCCACTAAAGAAACGCCAAAGGACCACTCGTCCAATAAGGACGAGGCCCCTTTATCCTTCCTACAGTATAGTTAACATGATAAAATAAAACCTATCCACCCTGAAACACAAAACTCTAAGAAAAAGTGCGGTACCCCTTTTCCTTTGAGCTTTTAATAGTCTAATGACGTGAATTTATTACCCTCCCTCCCCTCTTATCAGCGTCTTAGATGTTCGAAGAAGATTATTAAGGCAGGCGAGTTCCCTTGTCCATCTATTTTAAGACTGTAAAATGAGATGCAAAAAAAAAAAATAAAAAGCATGTTGTTTTGCCATTTCTAGGCAAGAACCACACCCATGGTCAAAGAAGGACCCTTTTCGCCTTGCTGGAGGGATTCTTTTTTCCTGTGGCAGCAAGAAACTTAAAGTGCTCATTGCCGCATCAGTTTGTAACATAAAGTTACTCGCTATTTTGTTCCAAGAAAAGGCACAAGCCCTCTTTCTCTATCTCTCTGTAAGTGGGTCACAACCAGACAAGCTGGCAACTTGACCACTGAACAAAACAACTAGCCACTCCCGTAATGTTTAGTGAACTACTGAAGACTTATTCCCAAATTCTTTTTTATTTGCACAGCAGATCGTACTAATCCAACTTTTAAACTAAGTTCTTTAAATGGAAATTAGGGTGGATCGAAAAGTTTAGGAAAAATATTTTTTTTGAAATTCTTTTTGGCATGGGGCGGGAAAGTTGTGTTTTAAGTATATTAGTTTATATAATTTTTTTTATTGAAATTCATTTATATCTTCCGGTGTCCCAAACGCCTCAAAAATAGTTAAAAATTGAATTTTTTATGAAAATTTACAATTTTTTTTGTTTTGTTTTGAAATTATTTTTGGCTTGGGGTGGGAAAGTTGTGTCTTAGGTATATTAGTTTACATATATTTTTATTGAAATCCATTCATATCTTCCAGTGCCCCAAAAATAGTTAAAAATGACATTTTTTGGGGGAAATTTATAAAAAAATATTTTCAATATTTCCTTTAGGCGGGTAAGAAAGTTTTGTTTTGGGTATATTAGTTTACGTTTTTTTATTATTATTAAAGTTCATTCATATCTTCTGGTGGCCCGAAAGCCCCCCAAAAAGTTTAAAATTGGCATTTTACGAATATCTATTAAAAATTGTGAATTAATGAAAAATATTTGAAAAATTGGCAGATTATTCAAGTATTAAAGTATAAACTTATAAATAATTGTAATTTTATAATAATACATGAAGTATAAATTTAATAGTCAAAGCAATAAATCACAAAATTTATAAAAAGTGAACTTAATCATAGATTTTTTAATTCTATTAGTTTGAAGATTTACATATTTCTAAAGGCTGTAATCCTTCTGGGTATTATAATGCTTTATAAGACTTTTTGATTGTATCCTATTCAATATGAAGCCGTGTCTCTTTTCTTCTCCATATACACTTTCGGACGCTTTAGACACTATGCGAAAACATCTTTCTACAGCTTGGGTATGGCATGGATATTTTGACCGTTCCTCCGTCTAACTTTTACCATGTCCTCTATTTCTTCAAATGGCGCATTCATCAAAAGAGGTGGTTCAAATGTCCAACTCGTTGCCAGTTAATAAGTGCAAAAAATTCCTTTGCTTTAAAGTCTATTTTTGGTACTTGAAAAATTCTTATTCTGATGATCCTCTCTTTTCATTTCTAGCACAAATTAGTTTTCGTATTGCTAAAGACCTAATATTCTCTCTGTTATCTGTGAGAATTGACAATAGCAAATTTTCTGGATGACAAAAGAAGCTATTTTATTGAATAAAAGTGTGTACTATATTTCTAAAAAATGAAATAAGTCTCCAAATATGCAGCGCTCCTTCTGTTATGGAGGGCTTTGTCTTGTCATGGAACCATACAGGTTGCGTATACCTTCAGAATATATGTTGCAAGAATAATAAGATTGTCAGATGGTTTTTCTGTGACCACATAAAACCTTAAAATTCTACCTGCAATTGTGAGCCACCTTGAGTGAACAACTGGACCAGGCTTTCTTAATGTCAGGTCAGAATAACATTCACCGCGTGATATCGGTAGGCAAATATCATATAGATATTGTTGATCATTGCTAAGAACCATTCTATCTATATTATGTGGCATATTCTCCATACTTATTGAAGAAAAAGAAGATACAGGTAGCTCCTCGTAGGTTTTGATTGCTTTACCAAGTGGTTGACAAAATTCTTTACGACCAGTTTTTGCACCATCCAAAGAATTTAGTAGATGACGGAGAGGTAACTCATTTGTTTGAAGCAAACAAATTCACCATTGTAATGGTCTATTGAGGCCAGTTCCATCAAGCGAATAATACCTCCCTCGTGCCCAGTATTAATATTTGTTCCATTGCATCCAATTACTGTTAGCCCATTTAATTGCATATTATGTGTTCTAAAAAATTGAGTATTGCTTCTTTTATGGTCTTAGCTCCTCCTGTTGCAGCAGTAACATGTCCGATATACACAGGTAGGTTCATTTACAAGAGTATAATGCTCCTCGTTCGTGGTCTTTGAGTAGTACTTTGTGTCCTTCTTAATTAGCACTTTTGTGTTGTATTTTCTCCCATCGAAATATAATCTGGTTAAAAGAGACCGAGACACTGTTAACTTAGTAGACTTTGCAACTGCATTTTCAAGCTTTTTACGCTGTCTACGAATTTTATTGCGATCTACCACATGCGAAGCCTCTCCTTCGTGTATAATTCCAATGTCTTGAAGAACAGCACTGGCAAATAAAGTAGCTGTTCTATCTGAAATTCCGTATCAATCACATTCCATTGCTAAGGTAGGGAAATCTAAACGATTTTATGATTGATATTCCAAGGTAATTACATCCGTATCTGTATACAAGGACGAAGACATAGTGTTGAGCTCAAGTAGCTCCATTGATTGAGCATGAGCAGCATCAGCATCAGTTTTAACCATTTTACGTTTCATTCTTTTGTCTTCCATCTGTTTTCTTTTTCCTTTTCCTTTTTTTCAGTAGCAATTACTTCCACTTCTCCAACAACCATTTTCTTTTCTAATATTCGATCTTTTATAAACAATCGCTCAGCAAGTGGAATTTTCATATCTTTTTGGAATTTACATGTATCGAAATTTGTACACTTGCAAAATGTGATACCGAACAAACACGATATTTTTTCAGTACGATAATTTTACAGTTTTTGTTGGTATTTTTTATCATTCCTTCGGCCTCTCCTCTACGTTTCTCTCTGTAAAATCGTTTCTTTAAGACATTTTTAATTTTTAATTCGAAATTTGCATAAAAACGTTTTCTTACAAATATGTAAGCGTCCTGGGGCACCAGAAGATATTAAACAAAGTTGAAAAAATTTTGCATATATGCTAGTACACTTAAAAGAAAACTTTTGCACTCTATGCCGATTATTTTATCCACACTTTGATTTTTCGATCCACCCTAATGGTCATATTTGCGCACCTGTTCTGCCTGCGCCATTGGCGGGGGCCAATCTCGCCACCCCGTCGGTACGGCCCTGGGTGTCATCTAAAATCATAAGGGGGGATAAAACTATAAATTTGATAATTTGAGATTCAAAGATTTGCTAATGAGATTATGGAGAGAAATTCTATTCATATCTGTCTTGTGTTGATACCCGAAAGAGTAAGAGCATGAATATTAATTGCTTTAACATGTTTGACGTTTCGGGAATCAATAGGTCTTTACAATACAAAAGTTAATAACATGGATAAGGAATGGTTAAAGAAATGATGTGGAATCCTGCGTCCTAGATAAAACTGCATATTTTTTTCCGTATGAACACAAACAATTTTAGATGTATTTACATGACTGCATTCACTACTGAAATAAAGTCACTGACGCCATCGGGTTTTTATAACCAAGGCCGAACGAACACTCGGTTGGTCCGTTCCCCGGTACGGAGTAAAAAAAAATCGAGAGGTGCAAAATTGCCAATACAAAATGAGAAAAAAACCTCAACGGAGGTTTCTAAATTAATTAGAAAAGTTTCTGAAGAAATTCTAAAAAATAATAAAGCAATCTAATTTTATGTACTAATGAGCACAAAACTATCAAGGTACTACTCTGTATATTATCTGTATTTATTAGCCTAATAGTAAACAAAGATTTTATAAATAAAATTGCACTTAAATATATAAAATAGCGATAGAAATAAGTAATACGATGCACAATTCAAGTATCTCTTCCAAACGCGCGCCCGCTGGAAGGTTAAAGAAGTAAAATGCAGTTTTTCTTGAATTATTCTATTTTTGTATTCTAGAACGTCTTCTTAAAGCCTAAGTTCATTAAACAAGAACTTAATACAACCATAAATGAACATAATTGTTGAAAGAAGAATTCCAAAAGAAAGATTTGAAAAATAATGAAGCATTATTATATAATTAATCGAAATGATATGAACCATATCTTGAAACAGCTAATAGGATGAACTTATATTAAATTCGTTATCATTTAACTTTTATTGTATTTGCATAATATTTCACTTTCTTATTTGCATATATGCTCATGTAAATAGGCTTCCAATTTATATTTGAAAGAAAAACGATTTCAAATACAATTTTGTACACATTTCATGTAGTATATTAAAGGCAAATACGAATATTTTTGCAACTAATAATATAATCCACTTACACGTATGCAAATCCTGCCAATATTAAAAAAAGTTCGAACGAAGCCTGAAAGTTTAACTCGAAAAAAAAACAATGCTTCAGACTAGATGGAGGCAAATAACGGAGCTACTGGGTAAAAAGAGGAAAAATATTCTTACAAGGCTAAATATATTACCGCAATTAAGAGTTCAACGGGGCAAGTATGGAAATATTCAATCAACATTATCTTTGGGAAATCCTTTTGTTTTCAGGGATCTAATCTGTATCCAGAAATAATGTGAACAAATTTATTCGGGAGCTCAACTCCACGAATTTATCGTAATCACGTGCACTCTAATACGCATTACGAATATTGGAGGGATCATATTCCCCCTTAATTTTATACTAGATAATTTTATACTAGAAGATATTACTGGCAGTATAATTCGCCAATGTAAGTAACAATACATCAATGTAACGAGGAAAAGGATGTATATAGAAAACTGATTGCATCAGTGAGTTTATTTGAGTAGTGAATCCAGTCATGTAAATATACCTACAATTGCTTGTGTATGTACGGATGCAAAAATATGCGGTTTCGTCTAAAACACAGCATTACACAACATTTCTTAAACCATTTCTTACCCATTTTAAGAAATTAACATTCATGCTCTTACTCTTTCTGATTAGTTTGGTTTAGCCAGTTTAGTTATACTATCGTCCTGGTTTGAAGCAGCACGAGGGCTCTTTCGGCATGAACCTCGTCATTGTGACCCGCTGTCAGATGACGAAGACATGGTCTAGAAGCTCGTTCTCCAAACTTCCAACCCAGACCACCGGGAGGTCACGGGATATAAACATGGGACATATCTAAATAGAATTTCTTCCTCTGAAAAGAGTGACACAGATGCTGCTCTATAAAACAATCAGGATTTACCTCATCTCTATAGCGAATTTGTGTATCTCACATCAACAGATTTATAGATTTATTCCCGTATAATTCCAGTTCCGCGTGAAGGCTATATTACTTAATATAAATGAGGAAAAAAATAATCTAGTATTGTCGATTCTCTCTTCCATTAATTCGGACGAGGAGAAAGTACTTCCCATTTCTCTGTCCGTATCCCTATTTAAAGAGGATATTTCCTATATCTTCTATGGGTAATCTAAAAGCTGAAAATTGTTGTATTGATATCAGTATATCAAAAAAATATATAATATTTCGCAACTCAACCAAGAAATATAAAAATACAGGCTTGCAAAGTGAAAAACAAAATTTATGTTTATTATAAAAATTATTACGTGCTTCGTAAAAGCATCTAATTTCATTTTGAAATGAAGTTAAGAAAAGGATATACGAAGATAATTAACACGAAGTTTTATTCAAATGCTGGATACTTCAAGCGTTTAGAGTAGAAGGTATCCCATTACCTCACCATTAACAGCTGTGTCTTCAAATTTAATTTCTTCTCACACATTACGATTTAATTTATTTTTAACTCACGCGCAGACACTTTTGTATCGGGAGTGGCATTGAATTCCCCTAACACTCGAGATTCAATCACTTTCCTGAATCGGGCAAAATAATCCATTTTCCCCTCTTTTTAGATTTCCAATTTTGATGATAAAAAGCCTGTATTGAATCCGAAAGCAGAAAATGATGCATTTATTTAATTCGGAGTCAAAACACGAATTCTTTTCGTTTGGTTAATGAAACACGAGTTTTTTCGCTCTTTTTCTTTCTCGAGTTCTTTGGAACTCTTTAAACTCCTTAAGAGACGCGAGCTTTCTATTGAGTTACTCAAGACCCATGACACTGAGATTAGCTTTTTTCTCACAAAAAGCAAAAGCTTGAAAGAAAATATCTATTGATTGATCGTAGAAAATAAATCTTCCGTTTTTTAAATTTGTTTCTGTTTCTTTGGCGGTTTATCGTTTGTTTGTGTCATGTTACAGCTGGTTAATACAAAATAACCAACTGCAGTGGCGAATCCAGGATTCGGGTCGGGGGGGGTCATAAAAATTTTGTATCGCCATGACGAATGTCAAACTTCATGGCTTATGTAAACCAAAACACTTTAACTTTATAGACTTTACTCGCCTGACAATAAGAATCATGAAAAAACAATGCAATACTTTCGATAATTTAATAAAAAATGTCTTCGAACGCGTCAACGCTACAAGTGGAATGACTAGAAAAGTAGGAAAATTTTCGAACGTGTCAAACCAGAGAGCAATATTGTCACATTTCTATTATTTTTTAAAAAAGAGAAATTAAGAACAAAAACAGTTATAGTGATTTTAAATAAAATCAAGAATTCTGACTTAGTTTTGGGGGGGGGCTGCAAAAATTTATGAACATTCTAAAATATTTCATTAAACCTCCTTCGGGCGCACCGGCGAGTTCTGGCGTAATGGACCCGACAGGCGCAGGTAAACAATCTCGTAATGAATATTATTAATGATCATTCATTTTAATTTTAGCATTCAGATATTAATCGCTGATGTTCGTCGGAGGTTTAAAAGAAAAAAAGTCGTCATGAAGAGGAGACGCGAGAGCCATGTCTTCTTCGCTTTCGGGACGTAGGTTTCAAAACTCTACTTATCACTTGAACTAAACCAGCTGGTGTAGTGTTTCTTTCTTTGATCAAAACAAATTTTAGGTGCAACCGTTTCTACAAAAATAAATCTTACATGATAAAGTCATGAAATTTGTAATATAAATATCCGTGATAAAAACAAAATCGGATATTAAGAACAATCGAAATTTGTTATGATTTCGGCGCAGTGTGCCTGATGTTGGTATGCTGTGAGTGTCATTAGCAGAATTTAATTACCAGATAGTAAGTAAAAATAAAAAATAAAAAAATAAATGCTTTATTATTTTATATAAATAAATTTATATAAAATAATAAAGCATCTAAATAAAAACATAGTTACGTTCTGTTGCTTTCCTTGAAGCCTTTTTCACACAGAGACAGCACATAAACACAAGTCGACAAACAATATATAAGTTGTAACAACCAATCACAATCCACTTCGAATATCGCCGTACTTCCGGCTTAGAAATAAATGAACCAATAAGGTTACTTTTCAGTGGCCGACCAATTTTATTTGCATATCCAACATCTGAGAAGCCAATATGGCAATATCTTCACTCTGCGTAGGGCAAGTGAAATTAATAGATTGGGGTCCAAAAACCAGGTAAAGAAAATAGAACACTTCGAGAGATAGAGTTCTACGCTTCCTGGAAGTACAGGGGGGACTGAAACAACCGAGATGTGCCAGTTAGGCTGGTTGCGCCCGACGGAGGGCTGAA
>BGPR01002225.1:87674-103253 GCA_013235015.1 Araneus ventricosus | reverse complement strand
CATTACTGAAGAATAAGAGAATTCCGTCGAGTTTCGTCCCCGGATAGGTGCGTCCCTATTATTTTCTGTTACAGATTCGATCCCCGAGAACAAAAGGGCTTCCGAAAGATAATATTGATTTAAAATTTTCGTACTTCTTCATCGGACCTCTTAATTACGGTAATATATTTAGCCTTATTAGAATATTTCTTTCCTTTTTTATCTTTTAGCTCTTCTTATTTGTCCCATTCTTGCCTGAGGCAGCATTTCAGATTCTTTTTTTATCCTTCAAAGCATTATTATTTTTTTATTATTTTGTTGCTTCTCTCTCTATAATTCAAGGCTTAAGATTTACCATAAGAAATAACAGAAAGTTTATTTTCTTTTTTATCGAATTTTTCTTTTAATTATTATTGTTATGTAGATTTTTATCAGGTGAAAACCAAGGTAGAAATTTGGTATCGCAAGAGTATTTGTAATTGCTATGGGCATATAAGGAAAAACTTAGATTATGTTTTCAGATTCCCTTTTGCCATTATTGATCCTAATTAATGCCAAACTTTTTGACTTACAATCAAGTGTACTGAAAACTTACAATGAAACATCATGCAAATGTTTCATTGTTTCATCTTTGTTTTGATTTATTTAGGAAGTGGCTGACCGAATTTTTTTAAAGAATTTCAAAGTATTACTTCACCATTTTTCAGGTATACTTCTTTTAGAACTCTGCTTTCAGTCTTAATTTTGCACTGTTTGTAAATTTGAGCCTTAAAGAGGTTTTCGGTTGAGAAGACTGAAGAATACATTTATTATATTTAATTTCTTTTCGTCCTTACTTTAAAATTTATAATAAATGACGCATGGGAATATATTGATATATTGCTTCGAAAATCGTCCTGTGAGTACTCCAACAAGCAGAATAATAAAAAAATGACGGTTAATTCCATGAATATTCCAGAAAATCACGAAGCACAAGCAACAAAATTAAACAACACTTGCATAAATTAACAGTACTAGCAGACAGCAGATCGCAAATAGATATAGTTAACAGCACTTTTAATAGCTTCTATCAGCTCACCAATTTGTACTGAGTACAAAACTCCAAAGAGAGAGATTCCTTGTTTGAGCGCCTCCTGGTATTTATAATTTCTCGACAGGGAGTGACATTACATAGAATTCTCTCGAAGGTTCTCCATTAATCTGTTACCAGTAGAGATAGGTCCATATTTTTTGCATTTTTTAGAAGCTTCATTTTGTCCCCAGAGTCGCCAAATTTTTCGCCAAGGTCGGGATTCATTGGTTTAGCCTACAGTAAAACATCTGTAAATCTCTACTTCCTGCCATAAGAATAACAAAGCAGGGAAACAGGATTAAAGATTAGTATTAGTATTTTTTCCTTTTCGGGCGGGATATGCAGATAATTTCAATTAATAGAGACACTACTAGAAGAAAAGAATCACTAAGCTCGGTTCTTCGCACAGGTATTACGTTTGTATGGTTTATGTCAAACTGAGTACCTATTAGTTGGCGCACATACGTACTGAGTACCTATTACGTACTCTATCATCTAATAGCTAGCTCGTCTCTAGACGTCCCATTCTGAACGGGCCATTGTAGCTTCAGCGGGGAAATTATGTTAGTCCAAATGTTGTTGTTTACAAAGTTTAAGGATTGAACAATTCTGAATAATAATAAAGATATTAAACTTTTTGTATTAATCATGCGTATGTTCAACATTAACTTACACTAAATGCAGCGTAAGAATATATTAGCGGCAATAAAGTACACAGTGTGACAAGGGAAGAATAAATGCACGCAATACATACTATTACGTACAAAAAATTCCGGAATTTATATTGCTACAGAAGAATGGATATAGACAGAACGTGTTTATTTGGTATTTTCTTCGAAGTAACTATCCTGTGCAGTTATGCATTTTTGTGATCATTCATACAAAGATAGGTTACAAGCTGTCTTTGGCACCACCTACTCCTGTGAGTAGTCCTACACCTATTCTTCAACCGAGGAAAAAGTGTTGGGAATAAATTAAATCTCTCCTCTTTTTATCGGCAGCATCAGCAAGACTATAATTTTCGAATCTTGTTGGCTCTGGTTAGTCAGCATTGCGATCGACGCTAACTGGAATGATATGCTGATTCGAATCACTTATTGATCCCAATCGGCATGTCATTGAAGATGTGAATTTCTTAATCGCCACACATATATAAAGGTGCGATGCTAGTTTTCTCTCGGTTACTGGCTCGCTGTTACTCGCTGTGTTTTCTCTTGCTGGCCGTCTGGCTTTTACTTTCTCCTTCCGGAGAAGACGTCGAGATGTGTGTGTGTGTCACGACCTGTTATGTTATGATAAGTGTTAAGTATTGTTTTTATTATTATCTATCTTGTGTTATGACTACGAGTGGTATCCATGTTATGCCGTAATAAATGTCAAGTTAAAACTTAAACTGTCTCCATCGTCATTTGTGTGGATCTCTATCTTCATGAAAAATTAAATTTATCAATTCAGGTTAATTTTTCACAAGAAAAGTCACATGGAGCTAGATCAAGAGAAAAATCTGGTTGTTGAGCGAATTGTGATGTTACACACAAGTTAAACCAGGACGGACCTGTGAACCGGTGTCTTATCTGGATAGAGAAACCGTGACTTGACTTTTCCGCCAATGAAGTTTTGAACGCCTGTAATCACGAGCTACGTGAAAAATGCGTTGTATGGATTTGAACTGCTTGAAACCAGTTCTGGTTTTCCCATCACCTGATGTTCTTCTCTTGTTCGGCGGGAAATAGCATTGCGGATTACATTTGAAAAATATTTAATAAGTTCGGGAGCATTTTGATTCTAGCAGTATGATAAAGATAAAAAACTGGTTGTATCAATGCATTTATTTCCGTAGTAAATACACTCCGATTTCAGCCTAATGGGAAAAACCTACCGGTTTTAACCCAAAACAGGTATTTTTGTTTCGGTTATTTTTTGTCCCGGTTATAGCCGGGTATTTTAAAATTCAATAACAGGGTAAAAAAACCGTATCGGAAGATAGGTTCGATTTTAGGCTCGGTTAGACTAAAATTTACCAAATTATGAAGCTTTGAAATTCATTATCTTAGGCCAATCACCGACAGCCGCTTCCTCGAATCGTCTGTTGATTGACGGATTACTGAAAGAGTCTTAATGAGCACATAAATATTAGCTAATGGATTGATTTCTTGTAAAAATAATATTAATAAAAAATTTTGTCTACAAACGGCGTTTATTTTTTTTAATAAAAAAACCCGGTTATATTCAGCGGTTCATTCATTCAATACCCGGGAGATCCGACTCGGAGTTAAGAAGCCTGAATAACCGAAACCCTGTTATTTTCGCAATAACCAGCATCCTTAGTTTGGCGGCCGTTTTCGATGTCCATAAATTCGGAAGCTTTAAATATTCAGGATAGCTTATTGAAATCACCGAAGTCAAAGCCCTTCGTACTCATTCTTCATTTGGCAAAGTGCTCTTAATTGTGTTTCTGTTTACTTAAAATGAATTTGTTCTGGTTTTAAAATCAGAGAAACGGCTGCTATTGTTGGGATGGCTTAAGGAGACACACACCGGCATAGCGCAACTTGCAGGGTTTGAGGACAGTAAAGGCTGCGGGGTTGTTGTAAGAATATAAACACAGAAAAAATAAAAAATTTGCTTTTCTTCTAGGTGTGTACAAACGCTGCACCGGTGAAACCTATACCTCCGAGTAAAATCTGAAAGATATTCTACCACTAATGCGATATTTTTTCCTGCCCTTAGTTACCTAATTAATGGATTTCATATCAGTCTCACTCAAACTTTCTTCTCCAATGCTTTTGCGTCATTCTATTTCAAAAGAGCAGATTTATTACTAATGGGAAAAGAAAATAACATTAATACCTCGGGTGCTCGTAAGGGGCATCAGATTTTGTCTTCTTCTATCTAGAATAGGGAAATTCAGTTTCCTCTTTATCCGTCAGAAGTTCAAAAAAATATTTTAGATTTCTTCCGTGCCTTATCTGAAAGGGGGAAATTTGAATGGAAATTAATGACTGACATCGATCACTATATTCAGAGGAATAATTTACCAACTCATATACGATGTTTACGAACTCTATGGAAACACCAAAATTAAAATTCAAAGTAAGTTTAGTGATAAGAATATCGTGCGTGTTAAAATTGCACGTAAAAATCGAAAAAATATTTAACAAACAGTTTTTCTTAAAGCAGAGGATACTTTACGAATATACGATAAGCATTATCTTCCATTAAATAATCTCACCATGAATAGGTGTCCCGTAAAATTAAACTTCAACTCGCTTGTTACGATTCAATCCATTTTCAAATACGAGAAGCAACATTTTATCGCATCAGTTATCTCTCGAACCATTTACGCGTGCCATTGATTTCCCCAAACACTCGAGATTCAGTCACTCTCCTGAATCGGACAAAAGACTCTTCTTTCCCTCTTTTTAGATTTCCAATTTCATTTCTAACAAGTCTGAATTGAATCCCGAAACAAGAATTGCAGCATTTACTTAATTCGGAGTCAAAACACGAATTATTTTCTTTTGATTGTAGAAACAGGAGTTTATTCGTTCTTTTCCCACCTCGAGTTCTCCAAAACTCTTTAAAACCCTTTAAAATAAAAGTGTTATTCTCAGCTTTCGATTGGATTCCTAGAGACCCATAAAACTGGGGCGAGATTTCCCTTTTCTCTCACGAAGGAGTCAGAGCCTGAAAGCAGTATCCACTGATTGATCGAAGAAAATGAATGTTTCCCTTTTTTCGAATTTTTTTTTCTGTTTCCACAGTGGTTTCTCGTTCGCTCGTGACCTGTCCCAAATAGTATATAAAAAATCAAATGCTTCTTCAATTTATGTTGTTTTTTTGTTCTAATCCACTTTTATCTATTGGTTCCTCTTGTTCTTTTACCGCTGCTCCTACAGAGAAAGTGACGCGGCGCAACCACTTTGAGGGAGCAGCATTATGATAAACTACCTCTTGTAACTTTGAACACTGTCCTTTCCCCTTGTTTCAGACTTCATAAATTTCCCTAGCGCGCCATGAATATTGCATTGTCGATGTACGGAGAAGATTTTCTATCGAATTTTATCTGAGAAAACAAAATTAATCGAAAAATCTCAGAACATTTCATCTGAACTTGCTTGATTCGAGTTTAAACAAAAGGCGTATTTTCACAGCGATTTTCTCTGCTACTTCAAGTTTATCGAACTAAGAATCTTGAAGGAATTATTTTGAACAAAATAATTGGCATTCAATAAGATTCTGATAATATCCAACATCCCGATTGGAATGAATAAAAGTTCTCTAAAAGTAGAGAAAATGGCCCTCTTCCTCCTAAGATCTTATAATGCTGTCCATTAAATTCTCATTTTTCTTATCATCTGAAAATGCAAATAAAAAAAAATCCCTTTTCAGCAAGCTTGAAGGCAAAGGTAGATTCCTTTACGTTAATGTTACAAAAGTAATGAAATATTTCATATATAAAAAGTCAAATACTTCTTCGATTTATGTTGTTTTTGTTCTTATCCAATTTTTATCTACTGGTTCCTCTTGTTCTTTTACCGCTGCTCCTGCAGAGAAAGTGTCGCGGCGCATCCACTTTGAAGGCATTATGCTAAACTGCCTCTTGTAACTTCGAACACTGCCCTTCCCTCTTGTTTCAGACCTCATCAGTTTGCTAGCACCCCTTGAATATTGCATTGTTAATGTACGGGGAGAATTTTCGGTCGTGTCTTATCTAAGAAAACAATATCAATCTAAAAATATCAGAACAATTTATCTGAACTTGCTTGATACGAGGTTA
Source organism: Araneus ventricosus (assembly GCA_013235015.1). NCBI lineage: Eukaryota > Metazoa > Arthropoda > Arachnida > Araneae > Araneidae > Araneus > Araneus ventricosus. Next base: position 97,422 of record BGPR01002225.1, on the reverse strand, counting down.
AACAAAAGGCGTATTTTCGCAAAGATTTCTCTACTTCGAACTGAGAAACAGGACTGAATTATTTTTTAACAAAATATGATGGAATGAAATATAGTGTATATAATGAGGGTGTTTATATATAAGGATATATATATGGATATATATATATCCAGTTCATGATCAAAATGAAAGCTCTAAAAATACATCATATTTATCCGATTCTGAAATTGAAAATTTAAATTTTTTTAACCCCTTCTCTGTTGGTGTCGCATGTCATACGTTCGGCTTTTTTTGTGCCCGTACGGTCGGAGTCGCATGTCTTCCGACGAAGAGTAAAATTGCATCGTTGAAAGTGAATTCCTCGCTACTTCCCTGTCTCGATATATTCCGCGATTTTTACATTGTAAGCAATAAAATAATACGCAATAAATTATTTAATGTGGATTTTACGCTCTAATGTCAAGAAAGATAGTAAAGCTGTTTTCATGGTAAGGTTGTAAAACAATTACCATGAAAATTGTTTACATCTCATTTATAATTCTTTTCATGCAGATATTTATCTTAAATACCTCAAAGCAATAGATTTGAAAAATATATTACCAGAGAGCATTTTGACTTAATTTAAATCTTGGGTGCATTGCAGGGAAAACTGGAGATCAGTGAACGGGACATCACATGTGGGACCAACAGCAGGTCAAGCAAAAACTGCATAATGATAAAATTATTTTGCATTTTAGAATTTAGGATAGAACACTTATTAATTTTCAGCAATAAAAAATGCTTTTTTGAGTCGGAATTTCAAAAAACAATCCCACCAAGAAGGGGTTAAGTGAAATTCTTATGAGCAAAATTTGTGTAATTTTATTAAGTGCTTCACGTAGGGTCGCACTCTTCAGCGAATGATACTAATTCAGCAATACCTCAGTTTTCGCTGGCTTCGGTTATATTCTGTTTCAGATTTCGTCGAATCTTCCCGCGAAATATTTGCAACGGATTTCATAGGCGTGTCCAGAAGTCTTCGATGCTAATATTGCAAAAATGGACGGCGAAGTTGCGAGACCGAACAAGTCTGAGGTTGAAAAATGTGTGCCCGAATTACTTTATTATTTACATTACTTTTTGGTGTACTGAATGTGGTAATAAATGACGAAATCATAACAAAATAGATATATTTACATTCAACATAACCAACACTAAATTAGAAAAAATACATCGAGATGATAATCACTAGAATTGTTCTTGAGTACGAATGTTCTTATAAGAAGGTTCTTTTTTACATTCGTCAGTTATAGAATTTTGGGATGACAGAAGAAATACCAGAAAACATTTCTACCAACCAATGAAACGCAATCAAACTGTTCTTGCCGCCAATAAGATACAAGGAAGGAGAACAGCTCGTATTCTGATAGCTTACATCAAAACTTTTCTGCTGAAAGATCATCCATTCTCCAACAAGTCTTCAATTGCGACGAAACTAGCTCCTTTTGGAAGAAAAGTGCCGAAGATGGTGTTCATTACACAGAAGGAAAAGGCACTGCTAGTACATGAGGCTATGAAAAATAGCCTAAATCTTTTGATGGGTGGTAATGCTAGTGGTGATTTTAAAGTGAGGCCCTCATACAAATACTATTATTCAGAAACTTTTAGAGTGTTTAGAAGTCTTACTTTCATTTTATAATAATTTCTTATTGTTTTTAGTATTAAACTTTATATTTATTCTCTATAAAATGCGTTTTTGACATATATTTCGGAGTATCCAAATATATTGATTGGATTCATATTTATAATTATAGATTAACTTTCATATACCGAAATATCTAGCTTGGATTTCGTCGGTTTCGGATTTAGCTGATTGCTTTCGCACAAATTATCCACGAAAACCGAGGAAACCTTGTGCCAGCCTTGAAACTGATTTATTTTAAACATTCATTTATACTGTAAGGAGTAGAAACAGCCTTTGATTGTAACTTCTATTTGTTTCTTGCCGGTGTTTGTTTACTTTTAACGATTCACTCACTGCTCTTGTTAGGTTTCTGTTCTCGCTTGTTGTCTAAAGTTTTTACTATTATCATTTCGTTTCTGCCGATTTTAATCCTTTTTTGAAGTTTAATTTACATTTTGATAAAGTATTTTTTAATTTATTATGTATGATACAAACAAAAGATATAGCACACCGAAAAATTTTATTTATACCCAGAAACAAGTATATATATTGCAATGAAATGTTGTGTGTTATCTTATATAGTGCTCCTACTCATGCCTTCAAAATTGCAAATTGATATTTGAAAATTAAAAAATATGAATTTGAAGTTCCCTGGTGGGCTTAAAATCCCCATCGTTTTGAAGTGGTAAAATACTTCCGATGCGCAGGCGCTCATGAATCGTAGACTAGTCTACAGCCTTCAGGCAGTGCAGGCACTACATGAAGGCCAGAACAATATGTGGCGCTTAATCCTCCTCTCGCAGCACCTAGTACATAGAGTATTTGGAGAGGAATCGTTTCACAAACCCGAGATGCTCTAATTCTGAACCAGGCCAATTCAGCTTTTCCAGGGAGATTTAATTTCTTAATTATTAATCGAGTCCTTCGGAAATAAAATTTGCATAGCATTAGCCTTAATGGGTAAAAATTCCGGTGATTCTCGTACCATTTAGGGGCATTTGAAAGTAATCTTGGTATTTGCGAAAAAGGCAACGTATAAAAATATTTTAGAATTTTGTTTCTCAAGTTCCTTTGAAAATTGTACGAGTCCACGGGACCGCGGTTGCCTAGTGGTAAAAGCTCGGCTTCGGGGCCCGGTTCCACTGAAAATCGGCCGTGTATCTGGGCCTTTTTGCACGATAAATCATACATAGGAGGACAAATATCCTCCCCCTGGTTTGGGGACGGGGTTCCCGCTCAGGTGCTGTCCTAGTCATCTGAACAAGTTTCAAAATTACTAGGTACGTCCAAAAAGTGCTCACCTGTTGCTACAGAACTGGACATTAAAATAACTAAAATAAATTGAACTAAACTGAACCAAAAGCATATTTACGAAACAAGAAAAAAGAAGGAATTAAATTAATATCTAGGTTTTTCACCCTTTCCGCCAACCAGGAATCGTAATAAAAAATTAGGATTGAGTCATCCACGTCTAATTGAAAACTGTAGCTTTATAGAGGCCACTGATAATTAATTCCGTCGTTTTTCTTTTCTTATTTTCTCGTAAGTTGATCCAGAATATTTCTGAATACTCTGAAAGCCTTTCGTCTCTTTCTTTAAACAATCTCACCATGAATAGGTGGCTCGTAAAATTAAATTTCCTCTCGCTTGTTGCGATTCAATTCATTTTCAAATACGAGAAGCAACATTTTATCTCATCAGTTATCTATCGAACCATTCACACGTGCCATTGATTTCCCCAAACACTCGAGATTCAATCACTCTCCTGAATCCGATAAAATACTCTTTTCTTTCCCTCCTTTTAGGTTTCCAATTTCATTTCTAACAAGCCTGAATTGAATTCCAAACCAAGAAGAAATGCAGCATTTACTTAATTCGGAGTCAAAATAAGAATTCTTTTCTTTTGATTATAGAAACACGAGTTTATTCGTTCTTTTTCTTCCTCGAGTTCTCCAAAACTCTTTATAACCCTTTAAAATAAAAGTGTTATTCTCAGCTTTCGATTGGATTTCTCGAGACCCATGAAACTGGAGTGATGTTTCTTTTTCCTCTTTTTATCTCACAAAAGAGCCAGAACCTGAAAATAGTATCCATTGATTGATCGAAGAAAATAAATGTTTCCCTTTTTCGAATTTTTTCTGTTTCCACAGTGGTTTATCGTTTGCTCGTGGCATGTCTAAAGTAATATATAAAAAGTCAAATACTTCTTCGATTTATATTGTTTTTGTTCTTATCCACTTTTATCTATTGGTTCCTCTTGTTCTTTTACCGCTGCTCCTATAGAGAAAGTGACGCAGCGCATCCACTTTGAGGGAGCAGCATTATGATAAACTGCCTCTTGTAACTTTGAACACTGTCCTTTCCTCTTGTTTCAGACTTCATAAATTTTCCTAGCGCGCCATGAATATTGCATTGTCGATGTACGGAGAAGATTTTCTATCGAATTTTATCTGAGAAAACAAAATTAATCGAAAAATCTCAGAACATTTCATCTGAACTTGCTTGATTCGAGTTTAAACAAAAGGCGTATTTTCACAGCGATTTTCTCTGCTACTTCAAGTTTATTGAACTAAGAACCTTGAAGGAATTATTTTGAACAAAATAATTGGTATTCAATAAGATTCTGATAATATCTAACATCCCGATTGGAATGAATAAAAGTTCTCTAAAAGTAGAGAAAATGGTCCTCTTCCTCCTAAGATCTTATAATGCTGTCCATTAAATTCTCATTTTTCTTATCATCTGAAAATGCAAATAAAAAAATCCCTTTTCGGCAAGCTTGAAGGCAAAGGTAGATTCCTTTATGTTAATGTTACAAAAGTAATGAAATATTTCATATTGATCAATACAGACATGGCCAATGACTTTATTGTTTCTACACATTGCAATATTTACTCTGTGATTCTGTGTTTTCATGACATTTAACTTTTTACTATATCAAGGTTTTATAATTCCATTTTTCATTCCAAAAAGTTATGATAGATTTAACGGTCAGTACATTGGTCAATTTTTTTTATATCTCAACACATAATCATTCAACAGATAGGAGTCATAAAGAAATAAACATCTCAGCAGTGCAAACATCTCCTAGATAACATTAAGCTAGCCTATCTAAAACAGTAACAAGAAATTGACTCTTGACACGAATTAAAAAAGACTCTAGATTTAAAAATTAATTTATTTAATCTATGTTACAATATAATTGTGAGAACATTACTTTGTCATATGGTAAAATCAGATGACATGAAACACTTAAATGCTACTAAAATGGACTCATTTAGAGAACTCCCTGGCTACACAGATATTAGTCACTAAATTCTTAACATATAAGGGAATAAAAATTATTAAATATTGGGAGTGGCAAATTTAATACGTGTATTTAAAGCATAGGATATGAACGCAGCCAATTTGAACACTAAATTTAAATCCCCATCGACGGTTAAAACCAAATACTCAGGCAGAAAATCCCAAACAATTTTAAAGTTGAGATATTTTTCAATATCAAAAAGGATAAAGAGAACTCTTATTTAAATATTTATCGTTTTTGGATAATTTATATTGATTTTATTAAACAAATCATGGTCCCGCCATGTTTAGTTAAATATCAAATTAAAGTAATCTGTAAAATTAACTAATTATCAAATTAACTGTTTGATTAATAAAATTAACTATCTTTTTAATTAAAGTTAAAAAATTAATTGTTACAAAATCTTTACTAAAACCTTTTTCATGGCTCATACTATTTGCCAGCAATTTTTATCTTATAATTATCTCTGTATGCATGTTCCATATCTTTTACTAAACTAATGGACTGATTTCAATCAAATTTTGCAAACTTCTTATATAAGAAGAGAGAAAGCCTAAAAGTTGCTTAAAATTTCACTTAATTGAAAATTAAGCAAGCCTTTTTTCCGCGATATCTTTCATTTCCATCAATTTGTTTCTCTCATTTCAATATTTTTTCAAAATTAATTTTAAACTGAATTCGTAACAATATTCTTGTTGAAGAACAACAATAATACGAAAAACTTTTCCAGAAGGAAGAATGCTACAAGAAAATTTTAACTGTAGACGATTAACAATTTATATCGGGAACAACTATTGATTTATTTTCATAGTTTAAATTAATGAATAATTAACTAGTTAATTCATTTGTTTCAAAATATTCATTAAAATCTTTCTTTTACTTTAGGAATTAACAAAATTTGAAGTATCAATATAACAAATAATAATCTATGGAGAAAATGGCTGTTTTTAAAAATCGTCTGTTTCAATCGATATTCTCATTTTAATGAAAAACGCTTCAGATCAGAAAAGGAATTTGTGTATTATAATATTTATGTAGAAACTAACTTTAGCATTTTTGTTCATTTAAAATTGTAAGAGATGGCACCACTAATAAAATCGTCTGTTTTATGGCGAAGTGACGTCACGTCACTTCGGCGGGAATTAAATCAGTTCGATGTTGGATTTTCACCGAAGCGGTCATTATAATTTAGGTTCTCCGTTTTCTGAGCGAAAGTAAATTATGAATTAGCCTGGTGCTATCTCGGAGGTGAACTTGCTCTTATGTTTATTGTTTTAACCCCTTTGTAAATAGTTAAATGTTTTAATTGTGTTTAAATAATAAATTAGTTGATTTTAACTCTCTCTTTTCATTTTGCATCAAATTAGAACTTTTATCCCCTAGACACCTCTCCTACATTTATACAATAGTAATTTTTACATTAAAAATATTAAACATGAAAACATTTTAATCCGGAGCAAAGCCAGGTATATCAACTAGTTTACCGTATAAAAAGTTGAAGTGAATGAGGCTGATGGGAACTCATAACTTCTAACTAATTCTTGCTCTGAAAAAACTTTCAGTATAAAAGTAGTTTGTTATGATAAGGTGATAATTCCCCTAATTGAAATTTTCTTTCTATCTTCAACCGTAAAGAAGCTATGGGGAAAAGATAAATTGGGAGGAATTGAACAACGCTTTTCAGCTCATAACTTCTAAGGAATTGTAGCTGTCAAAAAACTTTTAATATAAAATTTGTTCGTTATGATTATGTGATAATTCCCCTAATTGAAGTTTTCTTTATATCTTCAATCGTAACAGAGCAATGTAGAAATGATAAATTGTGTGTGTGTGGGGGGGGGGAATTGAATATCGCTTTTCAGCTCATAACTTCTAAGCAATTTTAGCTAACAAAAACTTTTAACATAAAAGTTGTTCGTTCTGATAAGGTGATAATTCGCCTAATTGAATTTTTTTCCTTTCTTTAGCCGTAGAATTGAATTTTCCTATATTTATTCCCTATATTTAGGCATTTTAGCTCATAACTTCTATAAAATTGTAGCTATCAAAAAAGTTTCGATACAAAAGTTGTTTATTACAAAGAGGCAATAATTCGCCTATTTTGAGTTTTCATTCTATCTTCAATCGTAAAGGAATTATGGGAAAATGAAAATTTCCACCCCCACCATTTCCACTCCCTTTCAGCTGGATAGCCCATCTACGAACTCGGTCGATATTTTCACCGAACTTACAACATATGCCTCGCCGGGTAAAATCTAATCGGCAAAAGCGTTATATATATATATACGTCTCTACTAATAATAAGTAAAAGGACATTTCGTCCTCTATTCTCATGAGGATTAGAGCTACAAGAATGAAAGCGGATGGAAGAGACTCCAAATGACGAGAGCTTTCCAACAAGTGGTAACATGCATAGGTTAAAACATACTTTAAGTTAGGGAAGGGTGGGAAAATCACTTTTCAGCGCATAACTTCTAAGCAATTGGCCTAATTTGAATTTTCTTTCTATTTTCAATTGTAAAGGAATTATGGGAAAATGAAAAAATCCACACCCACCATTTCCACCCCCTTTGAGCTGGATAGCCCATCTACGAAGTCGACCGAGATTGTAACTATCCTTACAACATATCCCGCGCTGTTTAAATTTACTTGAAAATTACTCCAGTTATCGTGTTCACAAGATAACATGGCAAAAAGCGTTATATATATATATGTAATAATCTCACTTAATTTTATTTCAAATTCTAATATTTATATTTTAAAGTCTTAATGTATTGCAAAATCACTTTCCTTAAACTCCAGTTTCGTTCTATTTCCCGCTCTGGAGGTATATTAAATCTCTCGTTTTGACATATTTATTGCTAAAAGAATATTCTAATCGTTTCCACGCGCACACAACTCGCGAAATCAGCGACTTATTGTCGCCACGAATTTTCCCTAAAACACTTACGTAATATACTAAAAATAGCTATTATTCCCTTCACTTTGATCACATGTCTATCTGTTAAAATCCCTACCTGAGAAAAAGCAGGGATATTCTGTTCACTTTTGGTTTAAAACTTAAACGAAGATGTACGTACATTTCGTCACTCTCCAATAATAAAAATGAAATTAGTTAATAACTCGGCCTGTTTAATCATTTCACGACTACAATTACGAATTCATTTCATATATATATATATATATATATATATATATATATATATATATATATACTTTTTAACGAAGGGTGGGCTCATGATCGGTGAAGATCTGCAGAAATTTTCTGAAAGTCGTGTCATGAGATCCTATAAGGAATCTACCTAAATATTTATTCAATAATGCTATATTTCTTAATTCTTCCTACACATCTTAACATCTACAGATCGGCGTTAATGGCCTTTAATTATGTGAAACATACTAACCCTCTTATCGATCGAAGTTACTTCTTATTAATCAACTAAACATTTCCTTGAACTTGCTTAAAGCGCATACAGGCATTGAGGGGGATGAGCTGGTTAACTTAATTGCCAAAAGTGACAACATGAAAGATTATATTGGTTATAATGCTAAAAATTCCCAATTCTTGGATAAAACATCAATTAAAAATTTTTGCAAATGAAATACAGCCACAAAGAAGGGATATATCGCAAAAAGCATGTTCCATTTTGGAATGATGCCTGTGGTGAATAATAGAAGATGTTATGACGACTTTTTCATCAACCAAATCTTAACTGCGCATGTATGCTTCCCAATCTACCAAAATAAATTTTTTGGGAAGTCCTCCGACTGCGACTGTGGTTTGGATCAGGGAACAGTAGTGCAACCTAGTATATGGATGTCTAAATTTTATTGCCATTAGGAAGGAGTACTTTCTTCAAAACTTTCTTTCACTTGGCTTGCTGGACTTGGCAGTTCATGTAAAGGCGAAAACTTGAACAAAAGAAAATAGTTGCTGCAGTTCTAGCTAAGTCACTTAATGTGCCTTAAGTGATTTTTCTTTGATATATGGGTAGTTTATTGATCTTTCCTGATTGTCAATTGTCAGTCAATTGTTCTTTCCTGAGCATACTTCTAAATACCTAAAAAGAAATCTTAGTAGCAATCATTTATGACTTTACCAATAGCAACGTTGATGTAAATATACTTGTAACTTAAGCTATGTGTATATTTTTTCGAAGAGAGTGGCAACACTTTATGGAATATTTTCACTTAAGGCTATTCGGAAATCGGATATTAAAAGAAATCTGGATATCTTTCGTGTGTAATTCCATAGCACAGTGAAATATATTTTAGGAAAATCTACCTCTTTTCCTTTGATGGTTTCTGTCCAAAATATGATACATATCTACAACCTTGGTGTAAGGACTGAGGGCTAAATTACGTTCATCTAACATGTCGTGTATTGGAGTTACACACTCATCGGCAGTAATAGGTATGCGTGTGCGGGGAGGGGTGAGACTTGGAGACAACAAAAATTTTACAGGTGAAATTAGTGAAATAAATAATCGCGGTATTTATTTCACTCATAAAAAATAATCGGGGTATTCCGAACAATAATCGGGGTATAATAATAAAAAATATTTGGGATATATCGAACAATCATATGTATGACGAATTCGGGCATAGTATGTATGTGAGGCCAATATGGCGATATATGCATTCAACGTAACGAGCATGTCAATTGAGTATAGGGAATCTAAACATTAGACAAAGAAAGGAGACTAATAGGAGGGACAGCCCATATAGCAATTTTAGTTTGCAACAAAGTTGCAGCAGTCTTGCTATGCAAGTCTGGAAACTTGCAGCAGTCTTGCTAT